>SKCR01028874.1:0-138119 GCA_019454045.1 Zanthoxylum bungeanum
AAATACCATTTCTCTCTCTCTCAAATAAATTATACATAATTTGAGCTGGATTTTTTTGACGATTTGCTAGGGGTGTGCATCGGTCGGTTCGGTCGGTTAATCCATGATTTTTTAATCGTAACCGAAATTTTTGGTTAAATAAAAGTGTGACCGATTTAATCAATTTATGACACATAACCATTAACCAATTAACCATTATATTTCGGTCGGTTATGGTTAATTCGGTTATTAACCAATCCAATAAATTAAAATTTAATTTTTTTTTTATAATTTTTAATTAGTAAAATTATATATAATGTAGGTTGTATCTACCAATTTTTTCAGAACGTTTCAACCAGTCGAACCACTAACGCATTAAATTTTTTGGATCACTAATTCGATCACATATCCGATTCTAAAAATACTGATTCTAACTAACATTTGATTAAATATATCTATATTTAATTACATGTGAGAGAAATATTTTTTAAACCCTCGATGATTGTCACAGCCTCAGATTTCCTTCCAAACCTGCCATGTTAGAAATTTTAAGGGTCACGAATCCACCACGATGCAAAATCTACACATTGAAATTTTATGTATTTTTACCTTAAAATTCTTGAGAGAAATTAAAAAGAGTCAAAACAAGCTGTTAATGCAGCTTGTCATTTGAATTTTATCAATTTTATTTTTGGGTAGTATTATCAAATCAATATAACTACAACCAATTGAGAGTTTGCATGCAGACTATCTTAACTCTAAAAAATTAAAGGATTCGCACGCGCTAATATATATATATATTGTGAGTTCCATTTTTATTGGCATGTTTCCGTGACAAAATAAGTTCAATTGAGTTGTAATATGTCGTGAAGATCTTTGTGCAATTGGACTGGGTTTTGGCTGCAGTGCATCAGACATGCGTTCGTGGTGCGTTCGTTGCAGTGTTCAAACGAGTGGCGTTGGTGCTGCGTTCGTAATTGGGTTCGAACGTGTGGAGTTAGTGGCACGTTCTTTATTGGGTTCGAACGGGAATTCCAGAGAGCAAATGTTCGAGTCTCGTTCTTGTTGGGTTCGAACGAGATCATTCCAGAGAGTTCACGTTCGTTGTGCGTTCGATTGACGTTCGAACGAGTCTTCACAGAAAGGGCGCGTTCGTGTAGCGTTCTAGTAAGCGTTCGAACGCGACTGCGATCTGAACGCGTTTTTGGCCTGCAAAACCCTAGGTTTTCACCCTACCTATAAATATAACACTTAGCCGCCATTCCCCATTAGTTGAAGCATATTTCTCTTGAGCCAAATACTCTCAAAGCTTTCAACTCTCTTTGATTTCACCTTGAAGACTCTTTGAATCTCATGTCTTCTTTGTTAATGGTGAAATCCATTCTTTGATAAACCTTCAACACAACTTAACCCAAATTCCCTAATCCTTTAGAGTTCTTTAGGAGGAAGTTTGGTAGTCGGAGTTCCGGCGTTCATTGGTGATATAATCTACTCAGAGACTTCAGAGGTTCTGAAGAAAACCGTGGGTTGCGGGCTTGAGGAGTTGCCTTGAGTTCTTGCAGTATAGAGGTACTTGAGTCGGTGGAGTTGCCACCATAGGTCTTGACCATCGCTGTAAGTTTTTCTCGATATAGTGGATTCGGGTGGTAGCCTATACCCGGAGTGGTTTTTTACTCGGAAGAGTTTTCCACTTCGTCACCAAAATCATTGTGTTGAATTTTGTGTGATTGATTTTCTTTTCCGCAATTTATTATTTGTACTGAATTAATATTGTGGATTTTATTGTTATGGTTGCCTGTTAATTTGCCTGTTGCAATTCCATAGTAGCAGTAACAGGACTTGTCCTGCTTATTGTCTGTAATTCCGCATAGGGTCAGAACTTAGGATAACCCTCGAATTTTCAATTGGTATCAGAGCCTGAACTCGATCCTTGACCCATTAGCTATGGAGCGTAGTCAACCCTTAAATTGTCCGCCATTCTTTGATGGCACAGAATATTTGCATTGGAAAGTTCGCATGAGAGCGTTCCTTAAGTCCTTAGATGAGAGGGTCTGGATGACTGTTGAATACGGGTGGAAACCTCCCGTTGTTGTTGTTGATGGGGTATCTTCCCATAAAGATAAATTGTCCTGGACCAAGGACGAATTTGATGCTAGCAATAGGAACAGCAAAGCTGTTAATGCCATACATGGTGCTGTCTGTTCTGCTGAGTTTAGGAGAATCTCAATGTGTGAGATAGCCAAGGATGCTTGGGACATCTTGCAGACTGTGCATGAGGGCACATTGTCTGTTAAAAATAATAGACTCCAGGATTTAGCCACTAGGTTTGAGGTCGCCAAAATGAAAGATGATGAGACCTTTGATCAATTTTATGCTGAGATTAACGATATCGTTAACTCAAGTTTTAACCTAGGTGAGACTATCCTACCAATAGGATAGTTAGGAAAATCCTGAGATCCCTACTGATAAGTTCCTACCCAAAATCACCGCCATCGAGGAAAGCAATGACCTCGATCAGCTTAATTTAGATGAACTCGTAGGAAAGCTGCAGGTTTATGAGAAAAAGCTTCCTGGTTATAGAGAGCCAAAAACGTTTGCGATGAAAATCGCTAAGGAAGTTGTGAATGATACGTCTGGTGATGGTGATACCATCACGGATCGTGATTTGGCCTTGTTTGCAAAGAAGTTTAAGAAATTTCTTAAACTTAAGAAAAGTGGCCATAGCAGTAATAGAGATAGGGAGGGTATGCCTAGAGAGAGTAGGCATAGCAGAAAAGAGTCTAAAGAGGATATGGGTAGTAGATCCCATGATGTCCAATGCCATGAGTGTGAAGGCTATGGGCATATTCGACCAGAGTGCCCTACATACCTTAGGGCTAAAGGCAAGAAAGCCATGGCAGCATCTCTTAGTGATTCAGAAGGTGGTTATTCTTCTGATGAGTCTCCTAAAGGCAAGAAAAATTTTATTGCCTTTACTGCTAGTGTGACTGGGAGAGAGAGATTGTGGTTAATGATGATGATTCAGAAGTCTCTCTTGATGAGTCTGTAGATGAGGAAAGTCTTCAGGTAGCTTATGTTGAACTTTTCAATGAGAGTTTAGCTACTAAGAAGACTAACATAGAGGTCAATAAAAGGCTGAAAGCTGTTGAGCTAGAAAAGAATGAAGCTCAAGCCAAATTGAGCAGAGCCTTTTGATGATAGATGACCTGGAGGAGAGAAATAGAGGTCTAATTAATAGGGTCCAAATATTAGAAACTGAACTTGAAGATACTAGAACCCAATTGTCTGTATTTTCTAGTGAGAATAAAAATGTGGACCGTATGTTAGGAATTATTCTGAGCCTAACTGTGAGAAAGCTTCTACTTCCAAAGCTGTGCCTGTAGCAGCTAAACATGACTTAGGCAAGAAACATGTTGAGTGTAGTCATGTTATTCCTCCATTTATTCCTCGTCCTGTGACCCAACCTCGATCTAGAGGTACAGTGGGTAAACCTCGCTCTCATCCGAGGTTTGTGCCTGTGTGCCACCATTGTGGCAAGGCGGGACACATTAGGCCTAAGTGCTTCATGCTTCACAAGCAAAAGAAGAGGCCTAAAAAGGTGTCACCTAGATTTGACTCTTCAAATCTAGCTTCTCAAGTTTCTGCACTAACCAAACAAGCTCAATTCTTGAGTGAGAAACTTGCTTTGTTGTCTGGGAACTCTCATGTGGAAGAGGCTCCTAGAAAGGTTTGGGTGAGGAAGCAAGATGAATTTCCATCTTCTTCTGCGTGTCCTGATGGACATGATGAGAGTGCACTTCGGTGTAACTCTGCTTAAAAGATGCATTTTATTTTCCCATTGCATGTGTGTGTGCGTGTGTTTTATGTTTTTGCACGTTTATTTTGTTTTCACAGCATATGGGAGTGTGTGTGTCTTGTTTTTGTTATATGTCCCTTGGTATATAGGATGGAAACCCGGACATAAATTTCATAGCCGATTCCGAATGGACGGTAGTATGATCTGCACTCGGGATACAACTCCACGTACCATTGGATATTTTACAAGCCTGTTTGTGTCTTTTTTTTGTGCCTTAAAACTAAAAAAAAAAAATCAAAAAAAAAATTATATATTTTGAAAAAGACCAAAAATATTTTTATGGCTTGTTAGAGCATGAAAAGCTTATGCATGTGATCCTGGTATGTAGGATATATGATTATGCATGTATGATATGCTTTTATTTTTCTTGATGCTCTATATACATGAGTGTGTGTGATAAAAACCTTTGGTATATCTTGTGCTTGCACTTCACATACACGTTTTTATTTTGTCAAGGCTTGGTCGCATGTATGAGTTTTTGGAATAGCAATCTAATTTCTATCATATCTTGTTTGCTCAATAGTGTGACCTTTGACTAGTTGACCTTGCTATCCCCTTTTCAAAAGTAAAAAGAAATAATTTTACAAGAAAAATGAGACTCAAGTGCAAAAGAGCCAAAATGGCCAAATTCAAAAGATAAGGGCAAAAACCCTTCACTCGAAAGAGTTATTAAATATGAGCTCATGATATTTATGGGGTAAATAATATCGCATGCAACCAATGTTGCTTATTTTCAGGTCATAGTGGTGCTGGGTTTGAACACCTATTTTGTGGACTTGGTTTGTTTAGAGATGGATTTCTTTGGCTGTGTCCAGCTCATAAAATAAGGTCTTAAGCCTTGATTGTTGTGCACTTTATTTTTCACGCAAGTGCTTTATATGCTTTAGTGTTTATGTCATATGCTTAAGTGTTGTATTTAGCCACTTTTAAAATGATGCATATTGTTTCATGTCATAAACAGCTGAATACTGACTGGGTATCATTGTCTCAGCTTGAAATGCTGTTTCAGTCAGTTTTTGACAGGATTTTTATTTATCTCAGTATGTGCCTGTGTGTGCTTCATGCTATTGCATACAATTTTTTTCTTTCCTGTGCACTTTTCTGAGTTGTGGTTTACTTCCCGTATGTGATTTTGCTATCTTTATGTACCTGTTAGTGAGGGGGAGTAATTCCTGTTTGTTTATGCTCTTGCTTGTGTTGTCTCCTGTTCTCCTGTTATTTTTCCTGTTTCTTTTACCCTTTGTCATTTCGTGTCAAAAAGGGGGAGAGTAATATATTAAGGGGGAGAGCCTTAATATATAGGAGAGAGTCGTAGAATATCCTTTAGATATCTCCGTTTTAAGGGGAGTTAAGATTAAGGGGGAGAGGGATTTCTACTTGTACATGCATGAGATTTTTACCTGCTTTATGTTTTACTTGATTATCCCAATGCTTTTCACGGTATATTGTTGTTTGTGGATGTTTCAGGTAGCAGGTATGTTGCTGCGGTGGCATTATTTCAAGACTACTTTGTTAGGTGTTAGATCGAGTCCATTTGTAATAAGTCACTGTTTTGATGGTTGACAGTTGACTATTTGCTTTTTGGGTCTATTACCGTAGTCTTTGTATTATAGTAGTATTTTGTCACGGAATGCCAAAGGGGGAGATTGTGAGTTCCATTTTTATTGGCATGTTTCCGTGACAAAATAAGTTCAATTGAGTTGTAATATGTCGTGAAGATCTTTGTGCAATTGGACTGGGTTTTGGCTGCAGTGCATCAGACATGCGTTCGTGGTGCGTTCGTTGCAGTGTTCAAACGAGTGGCGTTGGTGCTGCGTTCGTAATTGGGTTCGAACGTGTGGAGTTAGTGGCACGTTCTTTATTGGGTTCGAACGGGAATTCCAGAGAGCAAATGTTCGAGTCTCGTTCTTGTTGGGTTCGAACGAGATCATTCCAGAGAGTTCACGTTCGTTGTGCGTTCGATTGACGTTCGAACGAGTCTTCACAGAAAGGGCGCGTTCGTGTAGCGTTCTAGTAAGCGTTCGAACGCGACTGCGATCTGAACGCGTTTTTGGCCTGCAAAACCCTAGGTTTTCACCCTACCTATAAAATAAACACTTAGCCGCCATTCCCCATTAGTTGAGCATATTTCTCTTGAGCCAAATACTCTCAAAGCTTTCAACTCTCTTTGATTTCACCTTGAAGACTCTTTGAATCTCATGTCTTCTTTGTAATGGTGAAATCCATTCTTTGATAAACCTTCAAACAACTTAACCCAAATTCCCTAATCCTTTAGAGTTCTTTAGGAGGAAGTTGGTAGTCGGAGTTCCGGCGTTCATTGGTGATATAATCTACTCAGAGACTTCAGAGGTTCTGAAGAAAACCGTGGGTTGCGGGCTTGAGGAGTTGCCTTGAGTTCTTGCAGTATAGAGGTACTTGAGTCGGTGGAGTTGCCACCATAGGTCTTGACCATCGCTGTAAGTTTTTCTCGATATAGTGGATTCGGGTGGTAGCCTATACCCGGAGTGGTTTTTTACTCGGAAGAGTTTTCCACTTCGTCACCAAAATCATTGTGTTGAATTTTGTGTGATTGATTTTCTTTTCCGCAATTTATTATTTGTACTGAATTAATATTGTGGATTTTATTGTTATGGTTGCCTGTTAATTGCCTGTTGCAATTCCATAGTAGCAGTAACAGGACTTGTCCTGCTTATTGTCTGTAATTCCGCATAGGGTCAGAACTTAGGATAACCCTCGAATTTTCATATATGGTTTAATTTCGATTAATCGGTCGGTTCGGTTATACGAATCTCATAACCGTAAACGAACCGAATAACCGAAAAAGTTAAAATTTTTAACCACAATAACCGATTTAACCGAACCGTAATAAAAAAATGGGTCGGAACGGTTCGGTTAATCGGTTAAAACCGATTAATGCACACCCCTACGCTTTGCTACACTTTCTGATGGGTTTTTGCGACACTTGCGATGGGGTCACAAAAACCCATCGCAATTTCATTGTAGCAATTTTGATGAAAATAAATGCAAGTTTTTTAAGTTTCACATGAAGAATCAGAAGAAAAATGAGGGTAGTTTTGTCTAATAATAATTTCTCATATTTTTTTTAATAATGGCCACCTTATTGTTGTTTTAGATCGGCCTGCATGCGCATGATCTGTGGGAATTCATTTTGTACCCTAGCCCTACTTTATATGGAAGTAGTTAGGTCTATATTTGGATATCTATAGACAGGGGCATATGAGTCTTTTAACATATTCAGCTAGGATGTGGGAGATATGTGGGCTATATTTCATCATTGTAAATGATTTAATTATGGCAAGAGATTTTCATGTCCATTGGTATAAAATTTGGGCACTTTCGTAATTTCACCTTGAAGGAAAATCAACGCGGTTCCATTTTCCATCTACAAGCCGGTTCTTTTAGTGTATATATAATATATGAGTTGAATTTGATATTGATCTAAATTTTATATTGAATTTTTTGTAAATTATAATTAATATTTTATTGTATCCATTTGAAGTTATTTAGGAACACATTTTTTTTTTTAAATCGTTTCAAACTAAAACGGAGCAGATAAAATTCATGTCTGTCTCAAGTTCTTACAAGAAACGCACTCTCTGGATTCGAACCAATAACCTCAATAATCAATATGAGATCTTGAATCATATACTACCAAAACAACGTCCCTTGAGAACTACTTAGGAACACAATAAAATAGAGGCAGACTTTTTTCCCTAACATGTCTTAAGGTAAGGGTGGTAGGTTCAGATAAAATATCTTATTTTCAAGACCGACTTGACCTAGAGAAGTAATAACTTAAGAAATTTAATCCTAACTTATTATTAAAACAAACATGGCAAGAGAAGATAAACAAATTTAACATTATTTAACTCAACACCGGGTCAATAGAGATCCAAATTTATTTATCTATCGTTTTTGCTTTTGTTTTTGCTCTTGTGTCATTTAGTAAAGGGGTTTGTCCTGTGTGTAAAGTGCTCACAATTTAATATTTACGTCAGTGACACGTGGATTGTTTCTTAGATGGTAATGTTTGAACAACTTTTTAATGGTAGGTATAATTTTTTATCCAAGACATGCGAGAAAAACAAAAAAAATAAAGAAAAACAAAATAGGAAATTTGAGTAAAAGTAAAACCCTCCATGGTGAAATTATGGAGAATTTCTATAGTATTTTAAAATAGTCAAACCTTTTTTTTTTTTGACATTATAACAGTACAGATAAATGTTAAATCTATAGATTTTATTATTATTTAACTAAAAAAATAATATTTAGATGTGTTTTAAAATATGAGGAAAGTTTTGCTTGATTTCGTTAAACGAAAATTTCACTTTTTTTTTTTTTTAGAGAGAGTGTTTTTTGGGTCTTTTTTTTTTTTTTTTTTCCGGATTATTCATTGGATCCATGATTCTTTCTTATTTATCTATTAGTAAGGATAGCAAAAATCTTCGTGAGGATTGGTGAAATTACATACAACTACATAAACAATGAGTATTATATCCAAGAGGGATGAATTGGGAATGGTTAAATTATGCGGAATTATAAATTTTATCGATTTTACGCTACTAAGTTAGTAGCTTTATCAATTAAGCTTATAATTCAACTTTCAAACTAGATATGATTAATGATTAGATTATCGAAAGTTGTTATCAATGTCAATTTCACCAATCAAAATAAATTACTAAAATGCAAGTTACTAAATAATATGCAAATACAAAATATAACATGCGATAATTAAAATTAGTAAGAGATGTAGTTTATAGTAGTTCGACCAACTCTTTACCTACGTCCATTCCCCCAAGCCACGCTTGAAATTTTTCACTATGTAAAAGTGATTTCATGCTTTACACCGAGTTTTCTGTGGGACACTAGCAAACCAAGAGTTTTTCGTGGTTCACCCAAACATTTTACAACACCAATAGTTTTGTCACTTAGGTTAACTATTTAGTCTTTACCTTTACACAAATTACTCTTATGAGTATACCCACTTAGACTTGGCCACCGGTTCGGTTCGGAACCGGACGGTTTTCGGTTCCACAAGTGTGGAATCGGGAACCGGACGGTTTTCGGTTCCACAAGTGTGGAATCGGGAACCGAAATCGTAACTGAATCAGATGGTTATGGTTCCCTGTGTTTTTTTTTTAAAAAAATATTTAAAATTATGAATTTGAATATAGATTACATTAAATTAAAAATAAAATTAAAGAACTTGAATTTAAATTTTTAAAAACTTAAGTTGCATACGTATCCTCCAAGGGTGAGACGAATCAAAGCTCACGTAGTTCCATTATATTTTTTAGATAGTTCCCAATTACAATTAACAATTATTTACTGATCACTCATCATCATTATCAGTGCTTGTTGATCCTTCAGCTCTCGTTCTGCTTGTACTTGCAGGTTGTTGCAGCTTTAACTTCTCTTCTCAGTGTACTGATACTTTGACGCACATTGGACATGGTGTTCTTAGATGAATTTGCTAATTTTTTTTTTTTTTTATAAATATTGAATAATTAGAGAATTAATTGAGAATGAGAAATTGAAGATGAGAGAATTGTAGAAATTGAGAAATGAGAGAATTGGTGTGTTGACAAAATGAAGAATGATCAATATTTATATATTTTTGGATTATTTTTGTGATACCTAAAATCTCCATAAAACTAGCCGTTTTATTAATGTTATTAAGGGTAATTTAATAATTCCCCTAAAATTTTTTTTTTTAAAAATAATTTTAGGACAGGGAGCCGTTGGGGTCAAACGGTTCCGGTTGGAACCGTGGAATCGGTTCTGGTTCGAACCGTTGGAACCATCTGGTTCCGTTCAGTTCGGTTAGGGCGCGAACCCTAACCGAACCGAATAAATCCGGCTTCAGAATCGGAACCGGTTGGAACCGAAACCGTCCGGTTCGATTCCGGTTTGGTTAGGGTTCCAAACCGGAACCGTGGCCGGGTCTATACCCACTCAACAAGGAAGTTCTCAATCACAAATGTTTAATAAAAGTTTACAACACACTGTGGCCACTCACAAAAGATAAAGTGTGTGAGTTTCTAACCCAAGTATATCGAGCTCTCTAAATAATATGAAGGTGTAGTGTGTGAGCTTTGATCAAAAAGATTTAAGTTACTTTCAATATTTTTGCATTGAAAGAAAATTTAGGAAGGTCTAAGATCTAGGCAAAAACGAAATTGAGACTCAATATATAATGAAGGTGAAAACTGCCCAACTCACTGTCATTATTTCATTAAACGAAAATTTTACTCATTTTTAAAGGGAGAGTGTTTTTTCAGTCTTTATTTTTTCATGATTATTGATTGGATCTATGATTCTTTTGCATTTATCTATTCGTAATGATAGCAAAAAAATTTGTGAAGATGGGGATATGCAATACGTTATAGGTGAATAAGCGAATTTTTCTTATACACGTTAATTGGATGGGTCGTATACGGCATTGGTATCTCCGTTCAAATAAATATAATTTTTTTGTGTGAATAAAGACCTACACACGATCCCGATATATTATGAACGAGTAATGATACATTTTTTGTACTCGCTGATTGAATAAGACGAATACAAGTAATGACATATTGTAAATGACAACAATATGAATTTAATAGGTAATTATACCATTTCCCGAAGCAAATCTATCATTGATATTAATGCTTTAGTACCATGTATACAAATCTCGGACATGATTATAGTTCGATCCTGGTTCTATTTCGATTCCGAATCGGAACTTTAACCCGGGCTAGTAGTACCGTGTGTTGAAAAAATTAAAGATGCACTAATATAACGTGTCTATCCTTTGGCAGCTAAACACCTACATCAACAAATAATTTATACGAGTTGGTGTAAAAAAATATTATAAATATTATTAAAATAAAATTTTATTAATAAATAAAATAAAATTTTATTAAAAAAAAGTAAAATAAATATATTGAATCAGTATCAAATCATGTTGAAAGTTAATTTATATGTTTAATGCCAAAATCTTCATGTTAATACCCTATTTTCATATTTAATACTAGGGGTGTGCATCGGTCGGTTCGGTCGGTTAATTCTTGATTTTTTAACCAAACCAAAATTATTTGGTTCAGTAAATATTTAACTGATTTAACCATATGATGACACATAACCATTAACCAACTTAACCATTATTTTTCGATCGGTTTTGGTTAATTCGGTTATTAACCAGTCAAGAATTTCCACAAATAACAATCCACATTAACATATTAATATAAATTTAAATTCATCAAAAAGACAATCATATATGTGTTTAACATCATAAGACATATTTAAATTCATCAAAAAACAGTCTACAACTACATTCAGTAGAGGCAGAAGGTAAAAAAAATTAATTTTGTTTTAATTAACAATATATATAAAGTCAAATTATGGTTTTAATCGGTTAATTGGTCGGTTCGGTTATACAAATCTCATAACCTTAACCGAACCGAAAAATCGAAAAAGTTAAAAATCTTATCCGAAAAAATCGATTTAATTACAATAACCGAACCATTATAAAAAAATTGATCAGAACGGTTCGGTTAATCGGTTATAACCGATTAATGCACACTCATATTTAATACCATACTTTTCATGCTTAATGTCTAAATTTGCATGTTAATACTATAAAATTTCATGTGAAGAATAATGCACGTGTGAAATGTCAAATCTTGTGTCACGTGTGAAAATATTTTTCATATTCAATGCCATATTTTTATGTATAATGCCCTATATTTTAGGTTAATGCTAATAAATTTTCATATTTATCAATTTTGCATGATTAATGCCATGATTTACATGTCGAATGCTATATTTTCATATTGAATGCCCAAATGTTAATGTTAATGTTAATGCTATACAAAGCAATAAATTCGTAATTTTCAAGTTTGAAGCCATATGTTTTGTCCACAATTTCAAGTTAATACTTACATGATTATTAATGTCATAAATTTCATATTTAATGTCATATTTTCATTTTTAATATCCAAATTTTCATGTTAGTACCCTCTTTTCATATTTAATGTCACATTTTTCTTGTACAATGTCCAAATTTACATGTTAATACTATGGAATTGCAGGTGAGCACACGTGTGAAATGTCAAAATCACATGTCACATGTAAAAATATTTTTCATGTTCAATGTCATATTTTCATGTTTAATGTTATAAATTTCAAGTTAATACTTAATACTAATAAATTTTCATGTTTGTCGGTTTTACATATTTATTATCCCAATTTTCATGATTAATGGCCAAATTTTAATGTTTAATACTCATTTATCATGTTTTGTGCCCATTTTCATGTTTAATGTCAAATTTTCATGTTTAATTTATACACTTTCGAGTTCATACTAATAATTTACAGGTTTGCAGATTTTGCATGTTTATTTCCCTAATTTTCAAGTTTAATGTCTACAATTTCAAGTTAATGTCCGAAAAATTTCAAATGTAATCAAATCAATTTCAAATCAGTATCTTTATTGTAAAAGATAAAATTCATATTCAATATATATATATTCATATTTAATGGTCAAATTTTAAATTATCTAATATTTAGATAACCGATTTTTAAATTTGTTAATAAATTAAAAGTTAAGATTATGGAGATTAAATATAGCATAGCACCCATGGCCCTAGAATTTTAGCAACGCCCACAAGTCTCATGCTGTATCATCTATTTCTTATGGGGTCTCAAAACGGCAAAAATAGGTAGTGGGCAGCATGAGACCCTTCAACGGCCGTGATTGAGACACTCAAACGAACAAAAAGTTTATTATGTGTATTTTACTTTTAATTAAATATATTTTCTCAACTTTTTCAAGTGTTTTGTAGTTTAGAGTGGCGTATTAAAACGGTGGCGTTTTGTATTGATAATTTGGAATTTTGTTCACGTTATTGTCTAGATGGCAAATAGTGATGGGAGAAAAGTCCAGGATCGGTCCGGTTCGGCCCGGACTTTAAAAAAAATTATATATTTATATTAATATCTATATAATAAATTATATATATATATATATATTTTTTTATTAAAAAATCGGACCGGGAGCCCGAGTTAAAATTTTACTGGTCGGGCTCGGTTCGGGCTTATCAAAACCCGGATCCGACCCGGCCCATTGCCATCCTTAATGGCAAAACGCGGAAACCCAATATGGATTTAGATCCACATGTTCTCAGACCCAGATCCGTAAAAAATATACTGATTTGATTGCATGTATTATTCTTGTGAATCTTCAGATATTCATATCTGTGAAAAAAAATGGGATTTTTAATTTTTGTTTTTAAAATTATTTAATTTTAAGTAAGTAAAAAGAAAAAAAAAAAACAAAACAAAACTCATAATTAAACAATATCAATTTAACATATAAAATAACATTCACAATTCAAAATTCATCCAAAATAATATAAATCTAAATATATAAAATTATAATAAAATCATAAATAAAATTAATATTTAATAATTTTCTTATTTTATATTCGGATTTAAATATCAGAATTATGAATTCACTTGAATTAAAATTCGGATCTATATAGATCCTAAAAATATAAATCCGGATCCATATATTTTTGGATTCGAATATTCTGAATCCGGATATCTTAAAACGGGTTTATTAAGAGCATTTCAAAAATGAAAACTACATTCTCTCTTCATCCATATAAGTAATTTAGAATTTAGAACTCTAAATTGACACATTTTTTTTTCAACCAAGTGATAAAACGACACCCACGAATCGATAGTAATTATAATAAACTACTATTATTAAATCGACTTAATTCAAATTTCTTCTATCAATGAATCTTTTTTTTTTTTTTTTTGATCTTTAATATCATGATAATCAGTTTATATTATGTTGCTAAGCATAGTTAAGTCAACTATTACCATAAATCTAATATTTGAAAAAAAAAATCAAAAAATCAAAATTCAAAAAGAAACTTGAAAAATCTAAATGCAACGGCAAATTCTATAATAGCAGCGAGGTAAACATAATTTGTGAAAAAAATAACTTGAGATGTTCAGTAAAAAATTTAAGATATTTTACATAAAATTGACATGTAAATCAGGAGGAGTCACGATGGTAAAAATCACTAAAGAGATAAGGTTTGGGGTTTGATGCGTTAGGATGAAATTAAGTATATAATTTTTATTCCTTTAGATTTGATAGATTAGGGATGTGTATTGGCATACTCATATTATTTAAGGTAAGAATAAGCATGTAAAAATAGATATACGGAATCCGATATATTATAAACGGGTACATATTTGATTTTTCATGGCCATATATTCAATGGGCCGGATACATATGTTGAATAAAATTAAAGAGTATTTTTCACAATTGTGAGGGTAGTAAAAATGTTTTTCCTTTGATATTAGTAAGATAAATGTCTTATAATATGAATGAAAATATAAACTGGCTGACTATAGAAATCATCCAAATTGGTTGGAGTAGAAATGTAGAACATGGGTAGTGTGTTTACTGATAGATTGGATAATAAAAATGGGGAAGGGTGATGAACATTAAAAATATACATTTATTAAAAGGAAAATTAAATAATTTATATTTGTAGTTTCATTAATTTCTTTAATTTAGTATATTTGTGAAATAATAATTAAATTTATATTTTATATATTTTTATTGTGATTTTTATTTCTTATATAGGTGAAATATTACATTGGATGCATAATTAGAAAAATTGACATGATATTTGGATTTTAGAGGCCGGAAACTTGAAAGGGCGATTCTAACAATGTACAATTTCGGAAATTACAATTTTGCGCAAGTTTCGTATTTTGGCCATAACTTTTTACTTCGATATCGGATTGAGGCGATTCCAGTTCCAGGTGAAACTGTGAAAGAATACTTAAATATCTACAACTTTGTTGTTTACAATAATTTATAGTTTTGTGGTTTTCAAGGTCGAGATTGGTGAAGACTGACGTCAATGTGTGTTGCATGTAAATTTAATTATTAGAAAATAAAGTAAAAAAGTAAAAAAATATAAAAATATAAAAGTTGAAATGTCACCTTTAGGTGGATTGTGATAAATATTTCAAAAATGATCAACAAAAATAAAAAATTGTCAAAAAGGAAAAAGAAAAAAGAAAAAAATAAATTAGTAAAAAATTGTTGTTTGTATTTGATTTGGAAAATTGTAATTAATAATTGAGAGATGGAAACTTATATTATAAATAGAGGTGTTCACCTCTCATTTTCTTAATGCTTTCTTTTAAAGTTCTCTTATATAATTTGAGAGATAGTATCTTGTGTGTTTTATTTTTTAAGCTTTTTTATATTTTCTTTCTCTTTTGGTAAAAAAATTATGCATGTTTTTCTTTAAATCATGAGTATCTAATTTCACCATGCTGTGGTAGAGAGTGAAGCTCTTAATATGAGAATATAGAATAATATTATTTATATTATAATATATAAATTATAATCAGAATAAGTAATTTAAATCTGGAATAATTATTGATAAACTTTGCTACCGCCTATATGGCTGGTTTTATTTTTTTTTTTGCACAATTGAGTACCTAACTGGATTTGTTATAAACAAATATTATCACTGCTTTTATGACTGATTTTATATGTTTTGGCATAATATTCATGAAGTAAATTAACTGGGTAATAATAACAATTTGTATATTAAAAAAAGTAAGATTTCTATATATTTAAAATATTAAGAGTGGATCTCATAACCCCAATATTTTTAATTTATTGTTGTAATTCAATTAAAAAATTTCCATCACTTCAAACAAATCCAATATTTTTATTTCACTCAAATAGTTATTTTATTTTACTAAATTTATTCTCTGTGGATCGACCACAGACTTACCGGGTTATTTTATTACTTCGACACTCTTATACTTGAGAGTAAAAAATCACTTTGTGAGTATGTCAAATAGTTCTCAATTATGTTGTTTACTTCAGTCTTTTGATTCGGGAATGAAAGTGGGAATAGTGGGCCAAACTTTAATTTGAGATGAAAAATATGAATCTCATTTTGAGAATGAGATTCTTATGATAATTTCACCCGCAAATTTGAAAATTCGTATGTATTCGCGAGATGTTGGTAGGATTTTTTTATGTGTTTTAGCGAATAATGAGTGTGTTTGGTATTACAGATCAAAATTCGTTATGGTTAATGGACAATCTTCATAAATAGATAAACCTAACAGATACTCACATTAGGTATTCACCAACCCACCATTCTCTTATTTTATTTAAATTTATTTTTTCCATTATATTATTATTAATAAATTTAGAATGGGTACTATAGGTGAATTTAGTTATTAGATGAATATTTTATCTTTGTTGTTGAATGTCCGATGATTGCAGTTTTTAGATTATGCTATTTAGTTAGGAATTTTTAAAAAAAAAAAAAAAAAAAAACAGTACTTGTGATTGACTTATTTATTAAGTGTATTATTTTAATATTGAATTTTAATTTATCACATGCAATTTCTTTTAGCTTAATGTTATGGATATATAATTTTTATTATTAATTTAAAACTCAATTCGATCGAATGTATTTTATTCATTTACTTGTTTGTAATTTTGGAATCCGTTAAAATCCACCAAGTATTAATGTGGGTTTGATATATTTTTTTTTGAGTACGAGTGAGCTGGTAGTGTTAAGTAAGACCCGCCATGAATAATAATTAGTGTAGGACACAGAAATCGGCGACGCTTGTCCCAGGCTCGCGGTCCGGTCGGGAGTACGGAGTAGCCCGCGGGGGACTAAACCGGAGAAGTAAAGGAGTCGCCACCCAGTGTGAACTGGGAAGTGATTTAAGGCCGCACTCACCCCTCGCAAGAGAATACCTCAAACCGTTGGGTTCGGAATGGTCTCTTACTTATTCCACTTGTAATGAACAGATTTATGCGATAATATAACCGAGTTTACGCAACATACATACACAAGAATAACCTATATCTAAGTTTGCATTCACATATATCTAAGTTTGCATACATAGAAGTAAGTGAAATAAAGGCAAACACACAATCTCATGAACACATTAAGTAGATAAATACAGAAATATAAATAAACGATAACAGTAAAAGTGTCAATAATGAAATGATATGATTAATTATGTAATGCAAAAGAAATGACCAAAGAAGCAAACATGCATGAAATGTGATGAAAATAAATTTGTTCACTGTATGTGCATTCGTGTAGCGTTTGAAAACGCGTTCGAACGGTAAACAGAATGTTCGCGTTCGTATAGCATTCAGAAACGCGTTTGAACGGGATGAGACCTGATGCATGGTAAAGCAGAATGCATGCGCGTTCGAGTAGCGTTCTGAAACGCGTTCGAACGGAAATAAGACATAATATTCGCGTTCGTATAACGTTCGGAAACGCGTTCGAACGGGATAAGACTTAATGCATGATAAAACAAAAAGCATGCGCGTTCGAGTAGCGTTCGTAAACACGTTCGAACGGACTGAGGTAAAATGCATACGTTCGTGTAGCGTTCAGAAACGCGTTAGAACGAGATTACCAAAATGGTATCTGAAACAACGCAAACACATGCGTGAATAAACAAGTACATAATATAGGACCTCGTATGCCCGATTGAACACATTTCACATTCAATCGAGTGCACTTCGTCCGGCGCGGCAAAACATCGTGGTAAGGGTAGCCTTTAGGCATTTTCCTCGAATAGAGGACCTTTAATCCACCCTAGTTAGCCCATGCACATTAAATTATCAATGCATGAATAAACAAATAAATAATATGGGACCTTGTATGCCCGATTGAACACATTTCACATTCAATCGAGTGTACCTCGTCCGGCGCGGAAAAACATCGTGGTAAAGGTAGCTTTTAGGCATTTCCCTCGAATATATGAACTTTAATCCACCATAGTTAGCCCAAGCGCACTAGAATGCAATGCATGCGTAAATAAAGCAATGATATGCAAAGGGTAAATGACATAATAAAAGGCGCGGCAAAATATTATGGTAAATGTAGCCTTTTGGCATTTCCCTCAAATTGAGGACCTTTAACCAACGTAATTAGCCCATGCGCATCAAGTAACAATACATGAATAAACAAAATGCATAAAAAGATAAATAGCGGGACGATAATCATAGATTTAAATCACAAAATGAAACACGTGCTTGAAAGTCTCTCAAGCGGTACATGGAGTTGTATCCCAAGTACAGACCGCACTACCGTCCATTCGGATTCGGCTACGGAATTTACATATGGGTTTCCATCCGATATAACGCAAGTCGCAAGAGATAGCACCCAATCATCAACTCAATGTATGCATGGAATATGATAATGCATGTGATGAAACAACAATAAATAACAGAAACGATAAATAGTAAGCTAAGTGCGAAATATTAAAGGAAAATAAATAACTAAAAATAAATGTGGAATATTAAAGAGATGTGACCAATGGTTTGGCCGTTTTTAATATAGGGCTTCGCATGCCCGGTTGGGCGTATTCCATGTCCAACCAAGCACGTCATATCCGAGATAACAAAATAAAATATAACAAAGGGGGCCATCAGGTCTTACCTTTTAAATCGCTTCCCGGTAGTGCGTTGGGAGGTCGCCGGAAGGGTTAATGTTACGTAAATTTTCTGGTTCGCTGATTCACAGTTTCATTCACTGTTTCGTCCGTGCTTTCCTCACTGTTTTTGATGTTTTTTTGCTGCTGTTTGAGTGTCTGTTTCGGTCGCTGTTTCGGGGTTGTTTTGCTGCTGTTTTGGGGTTGTTTCGGGGACTATTTTTGAGGTTATTTTGCTGCTGTTTTGAGGTTGGTTCGGGGACTGTTCGGGGAGTGTATTTCACGATTTGGAGGGCTGTTTGTCGACAGTTTGTTGGTGCTCTTGTGCGTGTGTTTTAGGGTTGATTTTTTCGGTTAGGGGCTGGTTGTTGTCATGTGTTCGGTGTGGGGGCAGTGTGTGGTTGGCTTCACGTATGCATGGGGCTTGTGACTTGGTTTTGGCAGTATTCTGTGTTGTTATTTTATCGGTGAAGGGGGGGCTGGCGTTAAAGGCTGCTTGTTGCGTTTGATGAGAGGGTTCTTGTTGAGATTAGTCTCGGCTGTTGTGTTATTGATGGCGTGGGCTGCTATTTGTGGGCTGGGTACGTGACTTTGAAGGGCGTGAGTCTTTGTGGATGGCTGCGTTGAAGGTTTTGTTGTGTCAATAACGATCACTCTTGGAAGTGTTTGAGGAAAAACCGAAATTCAATATATTACTACAAGAATAATATCAAGTTTACACCAAGAAACTTAACAAAAAACCTCACCACTCTCTCTACACATATACACACTCATTTGGGATGATGATAACAATGGTTTGTGGCTCTTTTTATAATTGATCAAACCGCGTGAACAGTGTCACGCGGTTTGCCAACTTACACACACTTTCGGTGCATGGCTGGCATGCCTCTGTCTTCACAAGTCCAGCTTCTGCCTTGCTGGTTTTGTTGTCTGGCAGCTCATGTGTGCAGCTAGCATGAATTTGCATGCTGTCCTCCAACAAATCTCCCCATCGGTGAAGATTTGCCCTGAAATCTGAGCCGACCATCAATCATCCGAATCAGATCCTCCAAAGGATCCTCCCCTGGCTGCATCTGTATGATTGCCTACGTACCCTGAGTTGGGATCAAGCCAATCGTAGTTCTCTGTATCATCTGACAGCTATCCCGGTTATGTCTCTGCACAACTCTAGCTGTACCGAACATTGTTCCTTTGTTGACATGTCGGCTGTGTCTCTGCACAGCACACTTCATTGCATCTCTGTACAGTATTCTCTGCTATGTCTCTGCATAGTACAATCCACTGTGTCTCTGCACAGTAATCTTCTGTTGTGTCTCTGCACAGTTTTGCTGTCATATTTCTTCACCCATTCTTTCCTCAGTGCCTTCTTGCATTTGGGAAACTCTCTGGCTCCCCCACATCAGTAAGCTGAATATATTCGGATCCCGGATATCTGGTTGATGGAATCCTGCCTCGCTCAGATCTTCTTGTCTGAGGTCCACTGGTTTCAGGAGGTCTATCATCATCCATCTATGTGAATGATCTTGCAGCTTCTAGTGGAGTGGGTTGCGGCTCCCCCTGCTCAACACTTTCTTCTGTAATCTCCGATGGAACAGGCTGTGTCTCCCCCTGCTCAACATCTCTATCTGCCTCCTCTAGTTCTGCTTCTGGAATTTCCTCGTGCACCATATCTGTGGCCAATTGTGCTGGTGCTGGGTCTGGATTCTTGTTGGCACTGGTATTGGAATACATTCTGGGCATTTCAATGTCTTCAATTGTTCGGTCTTCAAGAAACTCTAATTCCTGGCTTCTGATGACCATCTTCACCTTCGTATCCCATAGTCTGTATCCAAATTCTTCATCTCCATGGCCTAGGAATATACATGAAGTAGTCCTTGTATCGAGCTTCTCCTTGAGCTCATTTGATACATGTACAACGGCTAAACAACCGAATACTCTAGGGTGAGTGTAGGAGGGATTCTTACCAGACCACACTTTCTCCGGAATCTCCAAGTTCAACGGTTCAGTTGGTGATCTGTTGATCAGGTAACAGGCAGCACGAACAGCTTCTCCCCAGAATGGCTTTGGCAGCTTAGCCATACTGATCATTCCTATGAATTTCTCCATAATGGTGCAGTTCATTCTCGCAGCGACACCATTATGTTGTGGTGTGTGTGTAACAGTTCTCTCATGTCGAATCCCGTGTCTCCAGCAGTAGGCTTCGAACTCTCTGGAACTGTACTTGCCTCCATCGTCTGTACGAAGGCACTTCAGCTTCTTCCCTGTTTCATGCTCTACCATGGCGTGGAACAGCTTGAACTGATCTAGGACCTGATCCTTCGTCTTGAGGAAATACACCCAGATTTTCCGTGAAGCATCATCGATGAAAGTCATAAAATACTTGTTACCGCCCAATGAATCAACCTCCAAGGGACCACAAACATCAGAGTGCACCAGACTGAGCAACTCTGATTTTCTCTCTAAAGAGAAATCAAACGAGACTCTGCGTTGCTTACCAATTGAGTAGTGGTTGCAAGGACCTCGTGCAACATCCTTGGTAAGCTCCTTCTTGTTCAGGGTAGACAACCCTCTCCCCCTCATGTGTTCGAGTCTCCGGTTCCACAAATTTTGAGAAGCCTCTTTTTCAGCTACTTTGAGGCTGTCTGCACAAATCTTCACATGAGTCTTGTATAGTGCGCCGCAAGCATGTCCTCGGGCGACAACCATGACACCTTTCGTCATTCTCCATGTGCCATTTCTGAAGTGATTTTCATAGCCCTGTTTGTCAAGAGCTATTCCCGAGAGTACATTCAGCCGAAGTTCTGGAACATGCAGGACATCCTTCAAGGTCAATGTACACCCGATATTTGTCCGCAACTGAATATCACCCATTCCTACTATCCCAGAGGAACTGATATTTCCCATCTTCACTGCTCCAAAGTCTCCCGCTTTGTAGGTTGTGAAGTAATCTCTGAGGAGGAGTGACATGGTAGGATGCTGCAGTATCTACCACCCACTCAACATCTTGGGTTGCGTTGTGAAGACATGTCTCTTCCTGTATGGAGCATATTGCTACATCTGCTTGGACAACGACCAGTGTCTCTCATTCGTCATTCTTCGGCTGGTGATTGCCTTCTCTCTGCTCTCGTTGCAATTTTCGGCAATTCTTCTTTAGGTGGCCTACAATGCCACAATGGTAGCACTTATAGGTAGGCTTCCTTCCATCTGAGGATCTACCCCTGGTTGTGCTTCTGCCTCTCTCTCCGTCTCTTCCTTGATGTCTTCCTCGAGTCTCTGTGACGAAGGCTTCTGTCTGTTCTGAGCCAACATCTTTTATCCTGGACTCCTCATTCGACAAGGCATCTTTTACCATAGGCATGGTAACTTTACCTCCTGGAGCGGAATTGCTGAGAGTAACCACCAATGTCTCTCAGATATCAGGAAGGGAACTGAGTAGTAAGAGGGCTTGTACTTCATCTCCCAACTGCATGTCTACTGCAGACAACTGGTTCACCAGGCTCTGGAACTCGTTGGTGTGTTCTGCAACGGAAGTTCCACTCCGTAGCTTCAGGTTCACCAAACGCCTCATTAACAGGGCTTTATTCCGAGCTGTCTTGGCCTGGAACACGTCTTCCAGCTTTATCCACATCCTGTAAGCATCTGAATCCTGTGCTACGTGGTGGAAGACACTGTGACTGATCCACTGCCTAATCTGACCCAAGGTTCTGTTGTTGAGTTTATTCCAGTCACACTCCTTAACAGACTCTGGTTTCACTCCCTTCAACTCGATGACATCAAACAGATATTTACAATGTAAAAAATGTATCATCCTAGGTCTCCAGAGGGAGTAATTAGTGGCAGCCAGTTTAATCATTGCACCAGAATGAGAATCCTCAATCTCCATTTTAAGTTTTAAAGTTTAAAATGAGAATACACAAAAATCGGGTCTGAATTTCACAAATCGGAGGTCACCGTTGCGTCCGGAACGGTCGAAAATGGTGGAATAGACACTTCTTTGGTCTAAATCCGACACAGGGGCTGATTTGTAAATTCCTAAAAGTTCTGGGGCAAAACTGTAAATTTCAAAACTTCAGGGGGCAAAATGAAATTTACCAGGCTGCTGACGTGGCGCTGACGTGGCAAGGTGGGACCGGTTTGCTGACGTGGCGGACACGTGGCGCTGACGTGGCGCTAACGTGGCGCTGACGTGGCGGCCGACGTGTCTGCTGACTGGGCACTGACTGTGCGCTGACTGGGCGTGGCGTGGCGGCCACGCGGATCGTCTTCAACCTTCAGCGCGTGTGTGGCGCGTGGATGCGACTGGAGGCGCGTGAAGATCTCACTGTCTGGCGCGTGCGGGTTCGCTGGACCTCCGTTTGATCGTCGGAAAATACCACCGTGCTCGTCTCGACGTGAACTAGCTGATGGTATGCTCAAAGTTTATTTTTGACAACTTTTCCGGAACTCGAATTTTCTGAACCGAGCTCCGTCCTTCGGTTTTTCGATCCCAATGAAGAACCAAAGCTCTGATACCACTTGTTGTGTCAATAACGATCACTCTTGGAAGTGTTTGAGGAAAAACCGAAATTCAATATTATTACTACAAGAATAATATCAAGTTTACACCAAGAAACTTAACAAAAAACCTCACCACTCTCTCTACACATATACACACTCATTTGGGATGATGATAACAATGGTTTGGGGCTCATTTTATAGTTGATCAAACCGCGTGAACAGTGTCACGCGATTTGCCAACTTACACACACACTTTCGGTGCATGGCTGGCATGCCTCTGTCTTCACAAGTCCAGCTTCTACCTTGCTGGTTTTGTTGTCTGGCAGCTCATGTGTGCAGCTAGCATGCATTTGCATGCTGTCCTCCAACAGGTTTTGGGCATGTTTTGAGTGCGTTGTGGCGTGAATGAGTGTTGATTGCCGAGTGGCTGTGAGTGTCTAGCTTAGGTGAGGGTGTGTGAGAGGTGTTTGGCCGAGAGAGGAGAGAGTGAGAGGCTAGAGACGAGTGCTGTTAGGGTTTATCTTTTTTATTTTGTTTTGTGTTAAGGTGCCGTGAGTCTTGAATGAGAGGGAAGTCGAGTGGTTAAGAGGAGGGGATATGGGAGAGAGAAGTCGAGTGGTTGTGGAAAAAAAGGAGCAAGAATTAGGGTTGGTTATGTTATGTTTTTATAGGAGTGGGCTAGGGTTTCCTTGTATGAGATTTTCAAAACAAGGAAATAAATCAATCAATAAAGGGATGTATTTAATTTAATTATTAAAGGAAAGAATATTTGTATTTTTGGTGGGGGAATATCTTTAAATTGGTAGGTGATTTATTTAGATTGGATTTAAATCTTTGGTAATTGAGAGGTGATTTGATTTAATTTAGGAAGAGGATTTGATTAATTTAGGAATGAGATTTGTTTTGATTTTAATTGGATTTAATTTAATTTAATTGGATTTAATTTAATTTGTGACATGTGTTTTAAATGTTTTAATTATTTTTGTATTGGGCTTTGGGCGAAATGGGCTTTGGATGAGTGCGGGGGTTTTGGGCCGATGCTTAATATTTTAAAACAAAGATTAATCGGGCGAACCCGATACCAATTAGCGAGTTAAAATTGTTGATGTATTTATTTTTAAATTTTTCCCTTCCGACGTCCGTTTCCAGCGACTTCCGCAACTTATCGGGTAGTGCCTCGATACGAGGCTCATCATTGGGCTTTCATGCAAAAATGCAAGTGTCTATAATTAGGTTTGTTTTTTTTTTTTGTTGTTTTTTTTTTGTGAGTGTGGATGAGTTTGATATATGTAAACTCGCATAATAACCTTTCCGCTACCATTATACGATTCTCATTCACAATATTGAAGGAGTATTTATCTCTTTACCCTTAAAATAATAAATTAATATTAATAAGAAAAAATAATTACTAAAATAATAATTTAGTAATTAATATATTATTAATTATTACATTAATTAATAATTAGCTACCATTATTTTTGTAACTTGTAATAGTTTATCCCGAATACTAGGAAAAATAAACACATCAAATGATAATATTACTTGATTAAGATTATGATTCCTACAACTATGTAAATAATTTATTATGATTTTGATTCCCCATTTACATTTACAAATACGTAAAAATATCATAAATATAAAGACATTTGAACTGACTCAATTTATACAGATTTTAAAAATTAAAAATAATATTTTTAATTGATTTGATATGCATAGGACAAGTTAGATCATATGCGATTCGATCTTAGATTATGAATATTTATAAATTTATTTGTATATTTATTTACAAATTTTTAAAATTTTGATAATAAATATTTATAATTTATATCAAATAGATTCTTATCTTTAACCCGACCCGCAATGGATTTAAAAATAATAAACGGATCCCACCATCAAGGCTAATGAACACCTCGATCTGGGATTTTGTAACATGTTATGTATGATATCGCTTAGAAAATTACTCCTCCCCCCTCCCCTGACAAAACCCCCCTCTCTTGTTTCCTTGTGATTTTCCAAAAATACCCCTCTCATAATTAAAAATTCTCCCCAATATATATGTTGGGATGTATGTCATAGAGCTGCATGTAATGTAGACGACTTTATATATTTTGAAATAAAATGATGCATTATTCATTTATCAAAATGTTTGTTTAATTTTCGCATATTATAAATTATCTTGATTACCTAGATTACTTATGTGCCTTCAGACTTAGTGTATAAGTGTCATACACAAGAGGATTTAAGTCTGAAGTTAGAAATCTTAAACAGCCTATATAGAGCAAATAAAGCTGGTACTTTGTTTGTGGTTTATCTATAGCTGCGGTCCATTCTATATTTGTATGACGACCTTGATCAGTGATCGTCCATGTAGAGACATGAGAATGGAGGCACCTTGTATGATGTGATCATATAGGACTGGACCCAGATGGAAATGACTTTCTTATCAAAGAAAATCATTTTGATCTACTAGATGGTCATATATGGATTGATCTTAATCCTGAGTGTACTACGAACTCCTGCATGACAGACTATGTCATTTGATTTACAAATATGAGGTTGGTGTAGCAGTCCCGACCAATAACTACGTACTTTGGGGGCATAGTCTGTTATATAGCTGAGAATAATTTACATAGATATGAAGTTCATTCATTCTTGCGAGAAGTATAAGAGTATATTCCTTAAGGGTTGATTCGGTACTTGAACGGTTTGAGCGCTCAAGTCTTTCTATTACGAATAAAAAGATTAAAATTCATAATGGTTATGAATAAATCATTCATTAGAGAATCAATGACAGTTAATGTATAAATAATTAGAGGGGTATAAAGAACATTATGACCCGACTCTAATTACGAGATACTCGTGAAGGTTCAATTCATATGTAGTGACTATATTGATGGACACCGACTTGGTTCAGCTTAATATATCATCTGCGGCAACGAGAGTGCAACTTCGAGTTTTTAGTGGAATAACCTGAAGTTAATAATTCGATATATTTAATTAAGAGCTTAATTGATATTTCGAGATTATGAGAGCTCGGAACCGTATGTCCATTTGGTTTCTGTGCTAGATCGATATACTATAGCAGATTTAATATAATTGGATAGTCCAATTATATACGCACATATGTATAAATATGATTAATATGGTTAATAATATTAATTGTCACACTTGAACTATATATAAGGGTGGCAACGGGTCGGGCCGAGCTCGGGCTTTGACAAGCCCAGCCCGAGTCCGACCAACAAAAAAAAAGCCCGGGCCCGGGAAAAGCATGGCTTGGGTGTCTTCTGGGCTGGGCCGGGCCGGCCGGGCTCGGGCCGGGCTCTTAAAAAAAAATTAAAAAATATAAATATAAAATACATTTACACTATATACAAAGACAATTTATAAATAAATCACAAGTTTCATTGATAAATTAACAATTTAAATGCTAAAACAAATAAAAATGATTCAAACATATATATATATATATATATTTATGTTTTTTTTTTATTATTATTTTGGCCCGGGCTTTTTCCACCACGGGCCGGGCCGGGCTTCGGGCTTTTCTGCCACCCCTAACTATATATTAAAAGTTAATATATGGTTTTAATAATTATATGATAATTATTAAATGAATTAATATTAATTATATATGATATAATTTAATAAGACTAAAATATGAATTCCAAATTTTGGGTTTTGGAAACCCTTTGATATTTTTGATGGTTACACTTTCAAAAGGTGACAACATTTTAATTTATTAACATTTTTTCAATTATGGTAATTGAAAATTTGTTGTTACAAAATTTTCAAAAATTCTTTGCCTTGGCCGAATTCTACATGGTGGAAATGGGAAGAGTTTTGTTTGTTTTGGAAACAAATAATCCTATGTATAAAAAGAAGATTTTTTTCTTTTTGCCCAAGTCTTTCATTCTAACCCTACCCTCCATCTTCTTCTTATTCATTCTCTCTCAAAAGTTGAGACAAACCAAAAGAAATAAAAAGAAGAAATTAAAAACAAATACTAAGGGTGATTATATCTCTAAAAAACGTTTATGGATTATTTTGTGAGCCTTGCCCACAAAAGTTTCCGTTGGTTACGAGATATAGTTCGGAAGACTTTGTGGTGCTGAACAAATCATCTTATTCATCTCATTATTGTTGTACTCGGCAGTGAGGCTTTGTTTTACTCACTGCCGCTTCTATACTTGGTGAAACGAAACTCGGTTTGGGTTCGTTTTAATCCATTTTTTTGGGGAACATTTTGTGGTGTTTTGGGGCTGTGTTGGGGCTGTTTTCAAGTGAAAAATCAGAACTGAAACACAGTCATAGTCCACGCATTTCAGGGGCTGTTTCTGCAGTGTGTTGGGCACGAATCGAGTCCAAAACAGTCCAGTTTTTGTTCAGCTGTTCGGGGGCTGTTTCGGGGCTGGAAATTTGTCTAAAACTGAAGCAAAATTTCAGTGGTGGTGGCAGTAACATTCGGCAATTCAATGGAAGGGCAGAAAAATTTTCCAGATCCGATCCGTGTGCCTAAACTGTTTCCGCTACGCAAGGAAATCGTTTCCTACAATATATACCACCATTTGCCAAAAATTATATATATATATATATATATATATATATATATATATATATATATATTAATTTAAAAATAATATATATACTTATTTCATTTTATTAATTAATTTTTTTTTATAATTTTTTTTGTTAAATTTAAATTTTTTTGCTCTTTATAAATATATATTAATTTTTATTTGTTTAATAAATATTACAAATTTCGTATTTATTAATTAAATTTTTTGATTCCTTTTTAATTTAATTAACAATACTTATGTATTATAATTATGGTAATCAATTATGGTACTATTTTTTAAATATTTTTAAGTGTAATTTTTTTATAATACATTAAAATATGAATTCCAAATTTTGTGTTTTGGAAACCCTTGGATATTTTTGGTGGTTACACTTTCAAAAGATGACAACCTTTTAATTTAGTAACATATTTTTCAATTATGGTAATTGAAAATTTGTTGTTACAAAATTTTCAAAAATTCCTTGCCTTGGCCGAATTCTACATGGTGGAAAAGGGAAGAGTTTTGTTTGTTTTGGAAACAAATAACCCTAGGTATAAAAAGAAGATTTATTTTTTTTTTGCCTAAGCCTTTCATTCTAACCCTACCCTCAATCTTCTTCTTCTTCTTCATTCTCTCTCAAAAGTTGAGACAAACCAAAAGAAAGAAAAAGAAGAAATTAAAAACAAATACTAAGTGTGATTATATCTCTAAAAAACGTTTAGGGATTATTTTGTGAGCCTTGCCCACAAAAGTTTTTGTTGGTTACGAGATATAGTTCGGAAGACTTTGTGGTGCCGAACAAATCATATTCTTCATCTCATTACTGTTGTACTCGACAGTGAGGCTTTGTTTTGCTCACTTTCGCCTCTATACTTGGTGAAACGGAACTCGGTTTGGGTTCGTTTTAATCTATTTTTTTGGGGAACATTTTGTGGTGTTTTGGGGCTGTGTTGGGGCTGTTTTCAAGTGAAAAATCAGAACCGAAACACAGTCATAGTCCACGCATTTTTGGGGCTGTTTCTGCAGTGTGTTGGGCGCGAATCGAGTCCAAAACAGTCCAGTATTTGTTCGGCTGTTCGGGGCTGGAAATTTGTCTAAAACTGAAGCAAAATTTCAGTGGTGGTGGCAGTTGTTGGGGGTCTAATCAGAGAGGCGCAGCGGAAGGAGCGCGGTTCGGGCGAAATCGTAGTTTAAAATTTTTAAACTTACAAATTAATTATTCAATATCAAATATTAATAATTCATTCATATTTCACCTAAACATATTTATTCGATATCATATAACGACATAAATAATATAGAAACATCGCAAAATTTTTACGAAAAATATTTTTCCGCAAAATAGCATAAAACCCGTTTCTGGCCGAACCGACCGACCAATGCTCATGGGGACTGCCCAGGTCAGCCCCTAAAACATTTGGACAGTACATAGGCTGCCTGAACAGTGACCAGTTCACTGTTTGGGCTGCCGGTACCCGGTAACTCCGTTTTTCACTGTTTTCGCGTATTTTCACTTCGAAATAATTTCCGATAAATATTTTTCTTGGGCAATTAAAATAAACTAATTTATTCTAATTACTCAATTAATAAAAACTGAATTTTTATCTGAAAAATCAGATTTATCATTAATTGCAATTAGGGATGGCAATTTTACCCGCAAACCCGCAAAAACCCGCCCGCAATGGGTAGGATTTGGTAAATATATTAGTGGGTGCGGTGCGGGTTTGGTAATTTAAAGCAGAACCCGCTGCGGGTGCGGTGCAGGTTTGGTATTTAAGAAAAAAATGCGGGTATCCGCATACCCGCAATATTATTTTTTATTAATTAATATTTTTAGGATAATATAAAAAAACATTCATATAAAAACAACAAACAAAACCTAAACCTAAAATACTAATCCACAGTTTCACACTCCCACTCAGCCGCAGCCCGCAACCTGCCCAACTGAAGATTTTTTGCATGACTATAATTTTTTTTAATCACACTTGTTAATAAAATTATAATACAAAAATTTGGATTACGTTCACATGATCAGAAACGGGAGAGAAGCAAAATAAGCTAGTGTTTGCTGCAACTTCAGTAGCTTTCCTGCTTCTTCATTACACTTACACCACTTGAGCCTTGTAAGCATCACTTTCATTGCACTTAGCATAAAAAATATGACCAAAGGTTGGTGATTACTTTTTAGCTTATTTTCGATTGAGTTGGCTAACTTAGATCATTATAATTATGAAGGGAAGAACTCGTTTTAATTATGTTTATATGAAAAAATAAACATATGGTACTGCGTTTTTCATGCATTATGTTATCTATGTACTGTATATACATACATTGCATGTTGTATATGTCAAATGAAAAACAAATGTGAAAAACTACAACTAGCAATTAAAAATAAATTATTTAATTAAAAAAATATATATTAAGAACACAAAGTAATTCAATATTTTAAAAACCCGCAAAAAAATCCGTTGGGTACCAATGCGGGTTTGGTAATTTATTTTTATTGCGGTGCGGGTTTGGTAATGAAAATTAAAACCCGCAAAGGGTATGGTGCGGGTTTGGTAATTTATTTACATATATGGGTGCGGATTTGGTAATGGAAAACCCGCACCATACCCTACCCACTGCCATCCTTAATTGCAATAAGACCCCAAAGATTTGCAATTTAATCATTTTAGTTTTTAAATATGTCAATTACATATTTAATTGATTCCAAATCAATCCCAAAATAATTTTTACAATTTTGCAACAAAACCAGAAACTTTTCCAGATTTACGCAAACTGCCCAGTAATTTCCAGAATTATGAAACAGCCCTTGAACTTTTCATTAATTGCAATTTGGCCCAATTTGTTCAAAACACATCAAGATCAAATCCAATCAATCCCAAATTTGACATACATCAAATATACATCAAATTATAACATATATATGAAAAGTCCCAAAATTTGAGTGGGTTAAGAACCCTAATTTCACAAATTACTCAAATTGGACAATTTACATTAAATTGACAAAATTCAATAATTAAATCATTCAATTACCACACCAATCAAGTCTCACCATCATGAAATTAATCAAGAACAATTCTAGGTTAATTATGAATGGCTAATCAACTCTAAAATGACAACTTTAATTTTCTAATTAATTTATTAAGTTCAATTACACTAATAAGCTTTATAAATCAATTATACATGCTAATTACATCCAACAAGCTTTGAACAAATTTAATTACAAACTTAAAGAGTAGAGACAAAATCTTAACAACACAATTTGAAGTTAAAATATTTGAAACAATTTTCATGTTGAAGGAAATAAAGAAATACTTACTAATTTTTCAAAAATGCTTAAGCTTTTCCTTTTGTTTTCCTCCAAATGCTCTCAACTCTTCTTTGCAATTTTTGTTTCATAAACTTGTGTTTTTTGCTCTCTGGAAATTTATTGAAAAACCAACAACCTTTTTGCCTTTTGTTTTTCCTTTTACGTAAATGCCATTAATTAAAACAAATAAAAATAACAATTATTTTAATTTGTTTAAATACCATTAGTCCACCTTTTCATTTACTTTAATAAAGCAAATAAATGTGTTCCAATGGCATTAAGCCATTTACAAACTTTAATAAAGCATAAATCATTACAAATATATTTGTAATATTAATTAATTAATTATTTAACAATTAAATAATAAATATAAATATCTCAAATATATGTATTATATTTACATTAAATATCTCAAATACAATATTAATGATATATTTTAAATATCACAATTCGATATTTAATTAATATGTATTTAATAATATCAAATATTAATACAAATACACATTAATTCGGAAATGACCGTTAGGTCCCGATTGCATGTATTTTTCGTTTAACCTTTAAACGAGTTATAAATAATCAGTATTATTTATAACAGTTGCCCTGGTGCTCTACGAGTATATTTCATTCGTGAGACTCTCTAGATTCAGGCATATCCGTCACGAAATCTAATTTCGTGTCCATAATTCACCCACCCGTAAATTATGACGATCACAGATAAACTCGCTAAATCATACAGGTCGATGTCATTGCATACATATAATCCCTCCGTCACAGGTATCCGGATTATCCCAGAGATATAGATATAAACGTCAAATCTCTATATGAATAATCTCGTCGACGTATTAATTAGCAATCTCTAAATAACATTCGGAACTCTCTTCTGAAGTATACCATGGCCATAGATTTAACAGATTGCTAATCACAAATGGACTACCTATGCTCTGTATACAGAACTGACGGATCATTTCTTGATACACACAGGATATCATGAGCATGAGTCCACACCCAACGAACAGGCTTAGGTCTGATCTAAATAGATCGGTGACGTGACTGCCATCTAAGTGTGGAGGATAACTCATATATCCATAGTGGTATCTCAAGTCAAAGAATCACTATGCTACTCAACCCGTGAAGATTCCTATTGACGTTGGTGTACCATCTATTAGGAAATCTTCGGTGAGTCGTTCATCGTTTATCAAATAAACACCTACACGTCTATACGAGTCTCCCAAGACTCATGGTTCATTGGGATAAACCATCGGACCAAGTCCGATATACGACATGTACTGGTCTCAATAGATTTTATTAACCGATCCGTGTCAGCAAATCTTGACCAGGAACTTAATTTAAGGATATACAACTTATAGTGACACTTCCCAATGTCAATTACAAGCTATATTATAATTGTGCACTACGTTGTAAATCCTATGGTCTTTGTCTAATGTATATACATATCACTAAATTAGATTTAGTTTAAATCTAATCAATCTAATCAAAATTAGATCGAATACGTATATAAAAGACAAGAGGTGCTTCCATTAAAATAGTAATATTATGGAAAAAGGTATTGCTCGTATTCATGAATCGAACATAAATACGATCGGGATTGGCTCTCAGAGCACCAACCCTAATAGCAGTAACATTCGGCAATTCAATGGAAGGGCAAAATTTTTTTTCAAATCCGATCCGTGTGCCTAAAACCTTTCCGCTACGCAAGAAAATCGTTTCCTACAAATTATATACCACCATTTGCAAAAAATTTATATATATATATATATATATATATATATATATTAATTTAAAATTAATATATATACTTATTTCATTTTATAATTAATTTTTTTTTTATAATTTTTGTTGTTAAATTTAAATTTTTTTGCTCTTTATAAATATTATTAATTTTATTTGTTTAATAAATTTACAAATTCGTATTTATTCATTAAATTTTTTGATTCTTTTTTAATTTAATAACAATACTTATGTATTATAAATTATGGTAATAAATTATGGTACTATTTTTTAAATATTTTTAAGTGTAATTTTTTTTTATAATACATTAAAATATGAATTCCAAATTTTGGGTTTGTAAACCCTTGGATATTTTTGGTGGTTACACTTTCAAAAGGTGACAACCTTTTAATTTAGTAACATTTTTTCAATTATGGTAATTGAAAATTTGTTGTTACAAAATTTTCAAAAATTCCTTGCCTTGGCCGAAATCTACATGGTGGAAAGGGGAAGAGTTTTGTTTGTTTTGGAAACAAATAACCCTAGGTATAAGAAGAAGATTTATTTTTCTTTTTGCTTAAGCCTTTCATTCTAACCCTACCCTCCATCTTCTTCTTCTTCATTCTCTCTCAAAAGTTGAGACAAACCAAAAGAAAGAAAAAGAAGAAATTAAAAACAAATATTAAGTGTGATTATATCTCTAAAAAACGTTTAGGGATATTTTGTGAGTCTTGCCGACACAAGTTTCCGTTGGTTACGAGATATAGTTCGGAAGACTTTGTGGTGCCGAACAAATCATCTTCTTCATCTCATTATTGTTGTACTCGACAGTGAGGCTTTGTTTTGCTCACTGCCGCCTCTATACTTGGTGAAACGGAACTCGGTTTGGGTTCGTTTTAATCCATTTTTTGGGGAACATTTTGTTGTGTTTTGAGGCTGTGTTGGGGTTGTTTTCAAGTGAAAAATCAGAACCGAAACACAGTCATAGTCCACGCATTTCAGGGAATGTTTCTGCAGTGTGTTGGGCGCGAATCGAGTTCAAAACAGTCCAGTTTTTGTTCGGATGTTCGGGGGCTGTTATGGGGGTGTTTCGAGGCTGGAAATTTGTCTAAAACTGAAGCAAAATTTCAGTGGTGGTGGCAGTAACATTCGTCAATTCAATGGAAGGGCAGACAAATTTTTCAGATCCGATCCGTGTGCCTAAACCGTTTCTGCTACGCAAGGAAATCGTTTCCTCCAATCCACAATACCACCATTTGCCAAAGTTTTTTATATATATATATATATATATATTAATTTAAGAATAATATATATACTTATTTCATTTTATTAATTAATTTTTTTTTTATAATTTTTTTTTGTTAAATTTAATTTTTTTGCTCTTTATAAATATATATTAATTTTTATTTATTTCATAAATATTACAAATTTCGTATTTGTTCATTAAATTTTTTGATTCTTTTTTAATTTAATTAACAATACTTATGTATTATAAATTATGGTAATCAATTATGGTACTATTTTTTAAATATTTTTAAGTGTAATTTTATTATAATACATAAATAGTGTTAAATAAATTAAAAAACAATAACAAAAATTAAATGAATGAATGAATACAAAATAAATAATAATAACTATTAAATTTATAATATTTATTAAACAAATAAAAAAAAAATATTATTTTTAAATATTAAAGGGGATAAGGAAGGGCTTGTGTGAGGGGAGGGGGAAGAGTGAAGAGTAGCCCTCTATCGCTTATGAATAGTACAAAAAGGCTTTGTACCGTAACTTGGTATGAGCAATCACACACAAAAGGTCTCTCCAACACCACGCCAAAAATTATACATGACAGGGATGTTGATGTGATGATGATGGTGATAAAAAAAAACACACATCATAAGGTAGCAACACATAAATTATGCTAGTAGCACTGTAGCAGCACCAAATGAACACATGTATTTATATATATATACACGAGATTAGGGTTATATGATATTTGTCAATTTTAATGTTAAATTTATAAAATCGGGACGAAAAATCTGATCGTCTCGTTATATTTCTTTTATCAATCTAAGTTGAAGTATCCACATGTTTAAGTCTAATTATTTCAAAATTTATAAATACATGAGCAAATTTCTTTGTAGATGAGAGTATATCAGACAAATCATAAGAGTAGATTTTTAGCTCAAAAGAATGGGAGATCTCTAATTTTATTAAGTTAAAAATTATATTAAAAGATAAGAATGATATATTAGTGGAGTATTTTGTTTCAAATAAGAATTTCAATATAATATTATTTATCTTTTAATATAAAATATAATTTATGATTTTTTTTTCACTTTTAATATATCACTTAATTTAGTAAATTAATTTTAATAAAAAAAAGAAGCAACACTTGAATATCAATGAAGTTGAGTGATTAGAGAGACAGTAAGCATTTGACTTACATTTGATAGTAGAAGAGGAATAGGAGAGAGAAAGTAAAATCAAAGAAAAGGTAAAGAAAATTAAAAAAGAATTGAAGCCAAAAGAAAAAAAATAAAAAATAAAAAATAAAAAATAAAAAACAAAAAACAATTCAATCAGATTGAATAAAATTTTGACGTCCGCAAGGAAAAGACAGACACACACATTCTTCTTTGTTTCTCACTCTAAGCTCCTTCTCTCTCTAGATTACAATACAGCGAATACCAGGGTACGTACACTGTAGCGCCCCTCTTATAATTAATAAATTAATTAAAAAAAGAGATTAGATTTCTGATTGAAGAAGAAGAAGAAGAAGAAGAAGAACTTTTGTACTCAACTGATTAGTATTTGCTGAAGAAGTGGGAATAGAAAGGAGCTGATTCTTGTGTGAAGTTTCATTTTTGTTTGGGGTTGTGTTGGAGATTTTGAAGCCTATTTATATTTTGTTTTTTCCCCCTTGGTTTTACTGTTCAGTTTCAGCTCTGGTGAGTCTCTTTGTCAAGTCTTTAGCTTTGACCCGTTTGTTTTTTTGCTTTTTCTCTTGTTTGTGAATTTGGATCGTTGATTTATCCGTTTCAGGGCTCGATCGGAGCTGCTTTAGTTGTCGTTTTGAGCTGCAAAGTGTAGGAATTTGGTTTTTGTAGGTTGCAGTTTTGATTTATTTCGTTTTTTTTTTTTTTGGCTTTTGGAGTCTTTTTTAGGGTTTTCGAGGTTGGAATTTTAGCTTAAATTGGTGAAAAATATGTTCTTTTTTGCGGGTTTTGCTTAATTTTGATTGATTTTTTTTTTTTTTGGTTGGATTTTTGGGTTTTTGTGATTTGTGTTTGTTTTGACATTTAATTGAAGCTGATTTGTGGTTATCAGTTTAGGGTTTTGGTTGTTAGTGTGGTCATTTGAGATTTAAAAGCCATACTTTGAACTGAAAGTTGATTTTGTTTTTTGGTTAATTGTTAGTTCGCTTTGTATGTTTCTCGTTACGTTGGATCTAAGAATTATTCTATCGTGCAGAAGATTCATGCAAAAGCCGTTCGAGTACTGCTCGTGTCGTGGAGTTGGTGCAACTCTGGAGTGTTAAGAATCAAAGCTTGTTCCTTGGTTTTGGTTGTCTTTAGTTTGTGGTCTGTCTATGGTAAAACTTAACACCACATGCTCTGGCACAAAATGAAGACTTGGAAGCCAAAAACCTTGGATGTTGGGTTGAAATGCTAATTTGCTCAAGCTCTATGTCCAGTTTTTTGCGGGTGTTTGTGTAATTGTAGTTTTATTGAATTCATGTTGTTTTAGATATAGTTGTAGTTTTTTGGTGAGTGTTTTTGGGTTATTGTGATTTTGGTAAAATGGTACCGCCAGGACAGGCTCCAATTGGTGGTGCCCAGTCTGTTTCACCTTCTCTTTTGCGGTCAAATTCGGGAATGTTGGGAGGCCAAGGGGGTCCTTTGCCTTCCCAGTCAGCGTTCCAGTCAGTTATGTCGCCTCGAAATCAGTTTAGTAACATGAATATGAATATGCTTGGAAATGTACCCAATGTGACTTCTCTCCTAAATCAATCCTTTGGAAATGGGGGTCCAACTCCAGGGCTTTCCGGTCCTGGCAATAGTCAGCGTGGAGGTATAGATACTGGGGCTGAAGCAGATCCCCTTTCAGGTGTTGCTAATGGAATGGGTTTTAGTGCCTCTTCTTCGTCATTTGTGCCATCTAATTTGGTGAATCCTGGTTCATCTGGTCAAGTTCAGGGTCAGCAATTTACTAATCCTTCTGGTAGCCAGTTGCCAGATCAACAGCAGTCCCAGCAGCTCGAACCTCAGAATTTTCAGCATGGTCAGCAACCAATGCAACAATTCTCTGCGGCACACAACACCCAGCAGGTGCAGCAGCAACAACAATTTCAATCAGTAAGAGGGTTTACTGGTGTTGGACAAGTTAAGTTGGAGCCACAGGTGATTAGTGATCAACATGGACAGCCACAGCAGCAGCAGCAGCATTCACAAACATTGAGAAACCTTAATACAGTGAAATTGGAACCGCAACAAAGTCCAAATATGAGAAATATGGCGCCAGTAAAAATTGAACCACAACATTCAGATCAGTCACTATTTCTGCATCAACAACATCAGCATCAACAGCAGCAACAGCAACAGCACCAACAACAGTTCCTTCACATGTCGAGGCAATCCTCTCAGGCTGCTGCTGCCCAAATGAATCTTCTACAACAACAAAGATATTTGCAGATGCAGCAACACCAGCAACAGCAACTCTTAAAGCCAATGCCTCATCAACGTCCTCAATTATCGCAACATTTTGTTCAACAGCAGAATTTGCCTATGAGATCTCCTGTGAAACCTTTATATGAACCTGGAATGTGTGCTAGGCGTTTGACACATTACATGTATCAGCAGCAACACAGACCTGAAGTAAGATTTTCTAATCATGATGAATCTGTTGCAAGCTTGTTGTGCGTGGCTATTGTGATTTGTAATTCTCTCTCATATTTGTGCAGGACAACAATATTGATTTCTGGAGGAAATTTGTTGCTGAATACTTTGCTCCTAATGCCAAGAAAAAGTGGTGCGTATCTATGTATGGAAGTGGCCGGCAAACAACTGGTGTTTTCCCTCAGGTCTGCTGCTTGGAAACCATCAAACCAAGTGAATTAGCTATTATTCTAAGCATGTTTGAGCTTCTCCATTTTAACTTTGTGCTTCTAAGATTCTAATTGTCTTCCTCTTAGAAAAAAAAGTCTAATAGATGACCAAAACTCACTGATCTGTAATATTGGTTTACGCTTGTAGGTAAGCAAATGCCAAGTGTGGTCAACCTATTTTGCAAACTTCATTCTAATGAGCAAATTTACTTGCTAATTTTGCAGGATGTATGGCACTGTGAGATATGCAATCGGAAGCCAGGCCGTGGTTTTGGTGTGTCATTTTAGTAGATTTTTAAAATTTTTAGCTTTCCCTGCATCTATTTGAAATCCATGGGTTCAGAGTGTATTTATGTTTACTGTTGTTGCAGAAGCAACTGTTGAGGTTCTTCCCAGGCTTTTTAAGATAAAGTATGAGAGTGGTACTTTAGAAGAACTTCTTTACATTGATATGCCCCGGGAATATCAGAATTCATCTGGTCAAATTGTACTGGACTATGCAAAAGCAATACAGGAAAGTGTTTTTGAGCAGCTTCGTGTTGTTCGTGATGGTCAACTTCGGATAGTTTTCTCACCAGACCTGAAGGTCCTCATTAACTTCTTATGTTAACTTTACAAGTAAAATTTTATATTGGCGCTTTTTCAACGATTCCTTCTTTTTGTCAGATATGTTCTTGGGAGTTTTGTGCTCGGCGTCATGAAGAGCTTATCCCTCGAAGATTATTGATACCCCAGGTTATTGTCGTGCTATTTTCATTTGTCTGAATTTCTTTAAAGATGCCAGTGGGTGTTATTCTTGATTATTGAGTACATTATGGTTTGACCATAACTGTTTACTAAATTAAACCTGGCTGGCTAAGATGCTGAATCTTATTTTATAATGATTAGATGCTTGTTATCATTTTAAATTTTTCTGGGAACACGTCCTTGGGTTAAATGAATTGTTCACAGCAAATGTGCGGAGACTGTTGAATATTTCTTTCAAATCGATGCTTCCTTTATAATTTTCTTTGTAAGCCAAACCTGCCTCAGGAGTTATATTTTCCCAATTACTGACGATTCATTGCATGACTACTTGGAGAAACTATGACTTAGTTTTAACTTTTATGTGTTTGGCGTTTTGATCTTGTAAGATTTGACAGCTTCGATATTTTCCCTATTTTTGGCAATTCCGTCTCTCTTTTCCTTCCACTTTCAAATAACACTTCCGTATGGTGTGCATTCGTAATTTTCTCTCTTCTAGCGTATCTTAGAAGGTGAAATGAATTTACTCAATTAGTGTATCATAGAAGGTGAAATGAATTTACTCTAATCTTACCATTTGGAATATTACTTAATCAGTTTGCCTGTATGGAGTCAGTGTTGGGATTTAAGAAATGAATATTGTTTTTCTTCATTTGGCAGTCTCACCAGTACACCAATTCTTGCTATTGCTCTGTTTGTCAAAGAATGCTCGCAATGAGTGGATTTGTGCCTCAAATTGCTACATTGGAAAGTGGATTAGGGTTTTTTAAATGTATTACTGATTTGATAGTTAACTACTCTCCCGTTCTATTTCCTCAGTGTATAAGAAGGCATTTTTACCGAAATATATGCATAAATACAAAGCCTGCTGATCCATTAGGGAAGGGAACTTAAATTGTGAACTAAAAATTTGATAAATTCAAACTGCTTTTGATCTTGTTAAACAGTGGTGTTTGTGCTTTGTGGTTTTACTTATTTAAGCTCATCTTATGTATGTGATTATCCTGTCTAATATCAGCATTAAATGAATGATAATATTAGAAATTTGGTGACTTTTGGATTACATTTTAACTGTAGCTCAGTGGATAGCAAGTTTATATGCATCTTTATGGTATATATCTTGTTGATAATATGCAAAGTTGCACTCTATCGGATGTCCAAAGCATGCCTTTATTTATATTTAGCATCTAGTGTTTGAGGTGGAAAGGGTATGCCAGATGTGTTGCATATGTGAACTTTACAGTAATGTTGTCACTTAATAGGCGCTGTTGATATTTGACCGGTAAAATGTTCTGTGGTGCAGGTTAGTCAGCTTGGTGCTGCAGCTCAAAAGTACCAGACTGCTACTCAAAATGCATCATCTAATTTATCTGCCCCAGAATTACAAAATAATTGTAATATGTAAGTCTATTGTTGCCATTTTTTATTTTTATTTTTAACTTAACACAAACATCTGGAAATTCGATCATAACATTAAAAGTTTTGGCATTCAGTGCGAGATGGTGATATTCCATTATTTGTTTTATTGTATGTCTGATCTGAAGCTAGTTCTGTTAAGAAATCTAGATATAAATGAGCTGTTGTATACCAGAGTTATCAGTGATTTTTCACTCTATATTGATATGGAATTACCTTCTTTTGATTTTGATGAGTTGCTTTGCTCAGGTTTGTTTCGTCAGCTCGGCAATTGTCAAAAGCCTTGGAAGTCCCATTGGTAAATGATTTAGGATATACGAAGAGATATGTTCGTTGCCTCCAGGTAATGTCCATTTTTTTGGTAATATGGCAACATGAACACCGAAGTGGGACCTTAAATCATTAAAATTTCGGTGTTTTCTTCATTCAACTGTGGCCAGTTGCTGAGTACATTTGGTTTAAGTGCAAATTATGTCTGAAAGAGTTCACGATCCGATCTATGAACCCTAGGAGGACGACTTTGTCCGGTGTTGTGCAGTTTATATTTATTTATTCTTTTAAAGAAAATGTTAGTGACTTCATTTTATTTTTTGCTTCCTGTCTGATTATTGATACTGGTTCAATCTTTAATTTATCTTGTGTCTCTTTTCAGTGTTTTAGTAGTTTTTGTCTGTGTCTATTAGATAATCCTGGATGTGTTGTTGAAAATATTAATGACTATATCTCCAGAATTTTTTTTCACAAGAGCTGCAATGGAGTTTGATTGGAGTCCTATTGATCACTTTGTCATTTTTTGGGTTTGGTGCAGATATCAGAAGTAGTTAATAGCATGAAGGACTTGATTGATTACAGTCGAGAAACAGGGACTGGACCTATGGGTAAGATTGATACATTTTTTCCTTTAAATATTCTTATAATTATTCCCCTAACACGCTTCCCCCCCCCCCCTCCCTCCCCTCCCCTACCCTCTCTCTCTCTCTCTGGGTAACTTCTCTTGCTCTTGATGTGGTATTACCGTATTAGTGGGAAGGTAGTGAGATTCCTTTAAACTTGTCATTCACCTACCCCTGATTAATATTTTGTTGATGCATACATCGTCATTCATATTTTGTTGGAATTTTGGTCTGTCATGCTATTGTGTCTGTCTTATCCTTTATGTTTTATGACTTTGCCCGAGGTGTCTGTTGGAGAATGGAGACCATTAAAAAAAATCAAAAGTATAAGAATAAGATTAAGAATTGTATGCATCAAGGAGTAATTTCACTGTTTCAGCGTGACACGAACCTATAGACACAAGGATTAAGTCAAGAGAGATGGAAATCGAGGCTTACTATTATTACTAGATATGGTTGGCTGAAACAGCTATCTACCTCATCATGGACACTGAATTTTGATATGCGTGGATGTTATTGCTTCTGCACCATGAATATTCTAGAAGTCCCATCTTCAAGCTTGTTAGTTTCATTACAGAATATATTATTGGATACTTGCATCATGGTGGTTCATATATATTGTCTGTTTTGCAGAGAGCTTGGCCAAGTTCCCTCGTAGAACAAGTGCATCTTCTGGGTTTCACAGTCAGACTCAACAGCCTGAGGATCAGCTACAGCAACAGCAGCAACAACAAGCTGTGGCCCAGAGCTCAAATAGTGATCAGAGTTCTGTCCAGGCCAATGCAATGCAACTTGCTGCTAGCAATGGCGTGGCTAATGTAAATAACTTGCTGAACCCAGCATCTGCATCTTCCCCTGCCAGCACCATTGTTGGGCTTCTCCACCAAAATTCTATGAATTCCAGACAGCAAAATACAATGAATAAGGCAAGCAGTCCTTATGGTGGAAGTTCGGTTCAGATGCCATCACCCGGTTCCTCTAATAATATTCCGCAGGCTCAACCCAACCCTTCCCCCTTCCAGTCACCAACACCTTCGTCATCTAACAATCCCCCACAAACATCTCACAGTGGCTTAACAGCAGCCAATCACATGAGTTCTACAAGTTCACCTGCAAACATATCTGTTCAACAGCCAGCTCTTTCTGGTGGTGAGGCTGATCCAAGTGATTCTCAAAGCGCTGTTCAGAAAATCATAAATGAAATGATAATGTGCAGCCACCTTAATGGTGGTGGCAGCGGTGGGGGCATGGTTGGTGTTGGTTCTTTGGGGAATGATGTTAAAAATGCCAATGGCATTATGCCGCCAACAGGTAACAATACAGTTCTCAATAGTGGCAATGGCCTAATGGGAAATGGGACAGTCAACAATAATCCCAGTATAGGGACCGGTGGATATGGCAACATGGGTGGTGGACTTGGCCAATCAGCAATGGTTAACGGAATCAGAGCTGCGATGGGTAATAACTCCATGATGAACGGAAGGGTAGGCATGACGACAATGAATCGTGAGCAGAGCATGAATCATCATCAACAACAAGATTTGGGGAATCAACTGCTCAATGGACTGGGAGCTGTTAATGGTTTCAATAATCTACAATTTGATTGGAAGCCATCTCCGTAAATCGGTCAAAAATGATGTTGGGGGGGAGGTTCTCAGTTAGGGCTCTGCTTATGCAGCAAGCAAGCATGAGAATGGGAATAGCCAGATTTGCTGCGAATCACCGGTACATAACATAAAAATAGTCAAGGGCCTGCTGCCTGCCTGCCTGCCTGCCTGCATGCGTATGCATCCTTCTCACACTCTTGTACTAATTCCAGAAAGTAAAAACATATAGCAGTGTTTTTATCAATGAAATGCTCTTTAGTAAGTTTCTTCATGTTCTATTTGTTTTTACTTTTTACTTTTTATGATTTATGATTCAATATTTGTTTATATTTCCCTCCAGCATATGGATATTGTTCATTTTTGTACTTGGTTCAGAGCCTACAAGGGAGTTCTCATTTATATATCCGAAAATTGGCTTATATACGAAATTATCCAAAAATTGAGAAAATTTAATTTTACATTCTGAAGTTTTGATTAGTGTAGTAATTTATATATATATATATATTTTGGTCTTTTGGTTTAATTTTATTCCTGCAGTTTTAGCCAGTATATTAATTTACATCTTACAAATTTCAGTGAGTATATGTATAAATTAATACTCAAAACTCGAGTATAAAATTGAACTTGTTTAAAATTTTCGGATATTTTCATATATAAGTCAATTTTCGGATATAGAAATAATAATTCTCCTTGGAATAATTTTGCATAATATCATTGACGTTCTCTTGATTTCTTGTATCACTAAATTTAATCTATTTTCTTAAAAAAAAATTAAAAATATTTTGTCAAGATTTTTTTTAATTTTTTTTTAAATATCTTGATTTCAAATAAATTCACAAATTTGAATATTTTGCAAGAATCTTTAGTATCATCTTTGTTGGAAATGCTTGTGCTGTCACGAATAACAAATGGGATATTGATACTTCCTCAGGTCTCCTGAAGACGAAGCTGTAAACGCAGCAATTAATTTTTCAGTCGTTCAATACAACTGTAACATTCAATTTTGTTAGGCCTTTTTAAAATTTAAATTAAGGTAAAAGTATTTATTAATAGATTATTATTATTTTTTTATTTTTTATTTTTTATAATTTTGACTGAACTTCCAGTCAAGTCAAGTGGAAAGGTGACAAAGTTTGAATGAAAATTGATACATTTTTCATTTAGGTGGAAAAATAATAATTTTCTCTAAGTTAATAAATTGACAATGTTTTGTTTGTGATGTCGAAACTAATTGTAGGCCATGTTTGTAATCTCACTTTTATTTATCAGTGTTTTGGAAAACGGACCGGTGATCGAATTGGTAATTTAAAAGATTCATTAAGACACTGGTTCGATCGGTTGAATCAGTAAAATCGAATAATGTCATAAATAATTTTAATTAATTAAAAATTATAAAAATATTTAATATTTAATTTTATAGAAATTGACTGGTCCGATTCATCGATTTTGACTATTTTTTAACAATTCGATTTTTAAAATTCAAAATCAGACTGGACTGACCGATCCAATCCAAATTTCAAAACCATGCTATTTATCATCAAGGGTGAGGTCGTTCCACTTTTCTTTTATTATTATTATTATTATTATTTTATTTAATAAATTTCCCTAGTCTTGTCATGGTTTGTTTACGAAAAAAATTTATGCTTTGGTTGCATGAATCAAATTTTACTTTAAAATGAATATATATATATATTAAAAAAAGAATTTATGATAAAAATTTTTGGTTGAAATTATATTTAGGATAGAATACTTATATTTTTTAATTTAGATTTTGATATAGATTCTCATCTACTGATCAGGTGAAATCTTTTAAATTAAATTATTAAATTTTACTTTTGACTTTGAATATTTACTATTAGATTATACAAGATTAATGGATGAAAAGTGATGTAAAAAATCTTATATATGAAACTTAAGTTAAAATAGCTTGACCCATATTTATAAAACCAAATTTTTTAATCTTTGATTTTACACGATCTAATGGTAAATATTGAAAGTCAAAATATTATTTTAATATACAAATTTATCCACCATTTCATTTTGTAATATCAATACTAAAAACTTAGGTGTCAAAATATTAAATAAAAATTTTAGTTCAAAACAACTTAATACACATACTTAAAATTTTAACACAAATTTTAAACGACTGGTCTCAAAAAAGAATGGGAGTAGACCCGGCCAAGGTTTCGGTTCCGAATCGGAACTGAAACATGACCGGTTCGGTTAGGGTAAGAACCCTAACCGAACCGGTTGGAACCGCTCCAAAAAAAAAAGGAATTTAGGGAATTTCAAAAATACCCCTAATAACAGTAATAAAACGGTTAATTTTAGGGACATTTTAGGTATCACAAAAATATTCTAAAAATGTATAAATAATGGTCATTTTTCATTATTTTAACACACCAATTTCTCAATTCTCATTTCTCTCAATTCATATAATTCTCCCATTGTTGGTACTCTCGATGAGCATGTTGATAGTCATGATCCTAATGATATTGTTTTGTTTGAAGCTATTAATGTTATGAAACGAAAATTGTTGCATTATTTTAAAGACATTCATAAACTTTATCTCATTGCTGCTGTTTTGATCATAAATTTAAATTAGAAGGTTTGAATATTGCTTTAAACCGCTTACTATGGATATTTATGAATATTAGATGAAATTGATATTTCAAGAATTATAGCTAAAATAAAAATTGATTTAATAGAGTTATTTAATGATTTGTTAGAAGATATAACTTGTAATCAGTAGGATAATCTAGTAGTAGCGAAACGACCGTATTGCAATCAAGACTTAGCGCATGTGATCATTGGTTATTACAACGAAATAAAAAACATAGGGATACACGACTAATAACCCGAAATTAGATAATTATTTATCTACAAATTTTGAGTTTTTCAACTGAAAGTTTAATTAGTAAAAATTTTCAAATCCTTGAATGGTGGAACCGACATCAAAATGTATATCATGTATTATCAATTATTTCTAAAAAGATATTAGCAGCACCTGTTTCCACCCGTTGCAGTTGAGCAAACCAAAAAAGAAAAAAAGATGAATTTAGTATGGGAGAGAAGAATTGAAAAGTCAAACTAGACCCGGCCAAGGTTCCGGTTCGGAACCGGAACCGAACCGGAACCGAACCGGAACCTGACCGGTTCGGTTAGGGTTCCTTCCCTGACCGAACCGGTTGGAACCGCTGGAACCGAACGGTTCCAGCGGTTCCAACGGTTCCAACCGGAACCGTACGGTTCCGGTTGGAACCGGAAGTAAAAAAAAAAAAAAAAAAATTTCTTGGAACCGTAAGGTTCCACAAGTAAATCTCATTTTTTTTAATTAATAATAATGACTTAATGAGGTTTAAAATTGCAATACTAAAACATGAATGTCCACATCCTTTTTATAACCAACTCTTGGTTATTGACTTCTTTATATAAGCGATGTGGGACACAATAGCCAAGTAACAAATATCCACATCGCTTATATAAAGAAAGCACTAGCCAAGAGTTGGCTATAAAAGGATTATATGTTAAAAGAATTTTATAAAAAAAGATTCTATAAAATGATGTGATAGTATGAAAAAACATTACGATTATAGAATTTTTTTTATTTTTTAAAATTTTATTATTAAAAAAAAAAAAAAAAAAAAAAACCGAAACGGGAACCGTAACCGAACCGGAACCGACCGGTTCGGTTCCGGTTCGGTTTACGGTTCCGGTTCCACACTTGTGGAACCGTGAACCGGCCGTTTCGGTTCGGTTCCGAACCGGAACCGAACCGGCGGCCAGGTCTAGTCAAACAGTCTTCATTACATCCGAGCACTCTAGAAGCAACAACATGTGTGGATGATTGGACCCGAGCTGATATGAGGCAACAATAAGATGCCCCTGATGAATTTGAAGACTTGTCGATAATACATCTGCAAGTGCAAGCGGAACTGGAGCTGAAGGATCAACAGACACTGATGATGATTGATAAATAAATATTTAAATAATTGTAAAATTACAATGGGGAAATATCTTTAAAATGTAATGGAACTACGTGAGCTTTGATTTCTCTCACCCCTGGAGGATACGTAGACAACTTAAGTTTTTAAAAATTTAAGTTCAAGCTCTTTAATTTAATTTTATTTTTTATTTTTTTTAGATAATAATTTTATTTGTAATTTAATTAATTATGTAATGTAAGTTTATTATATAAATTCAAATTCATAATTTTAAATTATATTAATTTATCAATCTCAATTTTTTATTTTCAATATAACAAAAAAAAAACGATTGGAACCGGAACCGAACGGTTCGGTTCCGATTCCACATTTAGTGTGGAATCTACACTCGTGGAACCGAGAACCGTTCGGTTCGGTTCCGGTTCGGAACCGAACCGAACCGCCGGCCGGGTCTAGATGAGAGTGCTTATAGACAGTAAATTCTATCAGCAATTACGGAACTTCTATGGCAATTAGGCTTGGGCTGGCCCGACCCAGCTTGGTATGGTCTCGATTCGCAGGATTTTAGCTCGGTCTTTAAAAAATGGTTGGGATTAAGACCTTAAATAATGAAACCATTTAATTAAAGTGTCGGATAAGGTTTTTTTTTTTTTTAAAAAAAAAAAACAAAAACATATATCCGACTCTTTATTATATATATATATTTTTTAAAAAATTATATATGTTTGTAAAAAAATTATATATGTTTGTAAAATTATATATTTACAATTTAGAATTATCTATTATTATTATTGTTTAATGTACTACTGCAATGTTTTATGGGTTATTATTGTTTTTTAAGCATGTTTAAGTTGTATTAGTATTACTTGTTATTATTATTATTTTTAATATTTAGAACTTATAATGTTTAAGCGAAGCAGGTAAAACCCCCAGATGTCCTAAACTCTTATAAAAAAAGTACATCTTAGATTCGAACCCAAGAGCTCTACACCATCAAACCAAGTCCCTTTGGACGTTTGCTACCTGCTGCTTATTACACCGTTGATCACAAATTACGCAATGATGATTATGCATGGATACCCCTATAATAAAAGCCCATTTACTATCGAAAGATAACATATATAATAACAAAAAAGTTGTTATTATATTTAAGAAAATTTTAACTTGATGACAAATATTTACACAGTGGAAATGAAAAATAACTTGCATGGACATGCGAGTGATTCATACAACTTGTATAAAATTAAAAAGTGAAATATGGGCATTCATTAATTTTCAACATATTTATCAATAGTAGAGGACAAAGTAGATTTGGGCACAGCACCAATGACACTCTCCTTTTTCTCACCATTCTTGAAGAACAGCACAGTTGGTATGCTTCTTATTCCATACTCGGTTGCAATATTTGGTGAGTCATCAACAGGCAACTTTTCCGGTGTATTCTTTGGCTAATTCCTCGATAACCGGTGCTATCATCCTGCAAGGTCCGCACCAAGGTGCCCAGAACTCCACAAGCACTGCCTTCTTACTTGATATTACCAGGCTTTCCCAGCTTGAATCTGTCACCACTTGAACTGCATATACCAGGGAATCAAAAACACATGTTTAAAAACAGGGAAATTATCATTTTCTCCATTTCCTAAATAGAGTAAGTTCACTTCATAAGGTGCTCCGCGAGAATCGACACAGGCGGTCGGTTACAATATTATCGGTATGTCTCTTTTTAAAACTTACATAGATAATCTCTATTTCACTTTCCCATCAAAATTTTGAAATCGTTCCCTTTTCCACTTTTATTAGGTAATTAAACTGATAATTTCAAAGTTTTGATAAGAAAGTGAACTTTCAACAAACGACTGGCGGAACATAAATAATATCCCTTAAAAAAAAGCATTTTCTTGAACGGCAAGTTACAAGTTAAGATGGTGAGCAAACCTTCATCGACAGCTTCGCGAGCTTTGCAGAGAATCAAGGAGTTTCTGCTTCTGTTTCTCATGAGTGGATGAGAAAGAGATGAATATGATGAAGTGAATGACAAATTTGATTTATTTAATCCCTTATTAGAAGTAATCATCAAATGAATCTTTGATGAAAATGGTTGGTAACATTGCACCATACCAGCTCTAGTGCTACTACACACTGAGCTAACTTGAAAAAAATTCTTCATAGCCATTTCCCTTGTTAGGTATATTTCTGTGTTTGGACCTTTTGATAGGAGAAGATGTGGCCTTAAAAAAATGATTTGATTTTGTATTCTTGTTTTTTTTTTTTGGATTTTGTAACCTTAACATGTGGATATATATGGTCACACAATTCTGAGGTGCTAAAATTTTACAAGTTCATGGATAATATTGTACAAAATTAGCTAATTTTAAATCCAAATGAAAAAAATTCAAAGTTGGGTTTCATCTTATGGATGGTAAAACTACCTAAAAAAGCATCTAACTAATCAAGAGGATCTATTACTTAATATTTGCATATTTTCGGTTTGAGAATGATACCGATATCATTTATAATGACATGTCATATTAATCAGATATTGTCTGCTTTAAGTTACTTTTATCATCACAATTTTGTTCTTGGCGTTTGCAAATCCACTAGAAACACATCCAACTAGTCAAGAAAGTTCATCACCAATATCTATCTCAAGCAATATGGGATGCATAGTCGGTCCCGTTACAGTCCCGACAAGCGAATTAGGACCCTAATTTAATATCATTAGTGTTCTATTGTTTGTTTTTTGCTCAAATTTTTTTCATTAAATATTGCAATTAAAAAACATAGTGAACAAATGGTAGTGCTTCAACAACGATATATAATTTTGTTTTTATATTAATAAAATAACTACAGTGAGCTTTTTTAATATTTTGAAGGTGAGTAAAACAAAAAATTCCAAACTTTTGCAAAACTCAAATTTTAAAAGAAACCACGATTAATTATCATAATTTTGAATGTTCTGAACGCGTTAAGCATTAATCGGGCGACGACCCATCACCTAGGGTGCGTAGGAAATTAATCGGAAATTGAATATTTCCATGGTTTAAAATTTGATGTGATTTAGACAAATTAATTATAGGGAAATATTATTTGAGTAATGAGTATGATTTATAAAATCAATTTGATTAGAAACTAACAAAAATTGAAGAAATTAGTTTTTTTTTTTAAAATAAAAATTTTATAGTTTATATTATAAATTGGAGTTTTTTTTTTTTTTTTTTGAAATTGATGAGTTATGGAGTTTAGATTTTGTAAAATTAAAGTTAGGGTTATGGTTAAGATGTAAAATCCAACCAGGAAAAAAAACATCAATTTCAAATTCTGCGTCGGTTGACCGATGATTTTCACGGTGAAATTTCACCAAAATGGGAAGAAAACGGCACCCATTCTGATAAAAACATGGCCCCAACTATTTATGGTCAGGCGGGACGTCCATAGGCGGTCGAGCCTAAACGCACCGCCTAGACGCCCCTAGGCAGAGCATTTTAGAATAGTAATATTTTTTAATCGTTAATCACACACTTAAAAATTATGTTTTGACCCAAATACAATTTTACGATCTCACCCACAGATTAAACCACAATATCAAACCGGCATAATTATTCATCTCTTACCCCAAAGCAGGAATGATGAGGTAATATCAGTGGACAGTAATTTGTTGCTCATATACAAGCAAATCCATACACTCGAAATGTAAAACGAAATCAAAGCAAAACTATATTCAGACATATAAAACTGCCAACTGAAACTCTCAATACCATTTCAGAATGAATATTCCTTCAAATCTGATTTCGAATCATCCAATTCCACATCAGCCAAGCACTCTTCTGCAGTAAGCGGAGGGAGTTGCCTGGTCTTGCGTTTTAAGTTGTGTTTGTGCCAGTCGCTCTTGAAGTGATCCCGATATTGCTTGGCATCCCCCACATAAGCGTTGCATGTGCTACACTTGTTTTGCTTTACATCAACCTCGGCATTCTCATTTCCAGAAGAGAGGGATTGTTTCTCGACTTTCTTGCTTAGTTTGAGAACATCGTCAGCAGATTCCTTGGGTGGAAGTGATGGAACATCATCATGATCATCATAGTGATCCACACTTGTATCCCCCTCGGCATGCACTGACACTGCAAGAATTTCCAGCCTGCCCTGCAGATTCCTCAGTATAGTATCACAATCCCGAAAAAGACCAGGCTCCATTTCACAAATCTGCACAACATTCAACCAAGAAATATTACCTCCTCAAAAAAGAAACAAAACTTCAACAATTTGATGTTAAGGAGACGTTAACCATCATGGGCGCACATGCTATAAACAAGCAAAACTTATTGATAGCAGATCAAATACGTTGTGTCACAGAAAACAAAAAGGAGAACATTCTCAACAGGTGAATTCAAATATCATCCTTTTCAATTAGATGAAGACCATTAAGAAATGAAGACCCACTTCGTAATTACACAAGTTTATTTTACGGTTCTGAAAGCAGGAAAATTATGGCAGCACAACAGCAATAAAAAGATCATCCAGCTAAGCCAACATGCCTTGTTCTGCCCCAGGTAAGTCTGAGTGAAAGTAGCAAGCAGTCATAGTAGCAACTAGCACGTGTAAACACAATAATGACTGTCTAAAGCTAGTCCTAGTTGAGCAGGAAAAGAACAATAATGACACAAGTAAACATGACATGTTCACTAATGGCACAAGTAAACATGGCATGTTCGTGATGTTCTTAAAACTTTCAGGAATCGTGACAATAAATATTCGCTGATAGGCATAACCAACGAAAAATGTAAAAAGTGAAAAAGAAAAAGAAAAAAAAAAGAAGGCAAATAAGCATACAATTTCTAGAAATTCGGTCTCTTGCCATGTCATAAGTACTATTGCTAGGTAAGATAAATGTGTAGTCTAAAAACCATTGTGAACAAACTACCACATTAGAGGAGACACAGTCACTGTTGGGAGAGGAATGTACTTCATGACTAGGAAGACACTTACAAGAGACAGCTGACTTCCAGAATTATCTTTGGAGACAATGCTAGCATTCCATGCATCTAACTTCTCCTTCAGAGAAGAAAAATTTTGTTCTGGAACTGTGAGTTGCACCCTCATTGGAGACCTTTTTATCGGGAAATGCTTCTGAAGCTCACGAATGACTTCCAACGCCTGCATAAGAAAAATACAATTGGCTGGAGAACTTAAACCCAATAATACATCTGCCACATCAATCCCAGTGAACAGTAACAGTACATGGTAATGATTCTAACTAAAGGTGCATGCAAATCAAACCATCCTTCAGCTGTCGGGTTTCACCTATCTAGGTGATGTCAGGGCATTTGTTTTATTTTGTATCACAGCCCAAAATTCAAACTCTTTCAAGTTCAGCTTGTAAATTCAATGGCAAAGAGGTTGACCTTTTTGGCTGTTTGCTTCTAATCTTTACAGAAATACATTTTTAATTGACCATATTAACTAAACCGGGCTGGCCTCTAAATTTACCAAATTATAGCAAGAAAGTCAAATCCTCCACAAGTAAATAACTACACAAAGTTTCGAAGATTTCGCCAACTCTTAATGCTATAAACAACCAAATCAACTCACCTGCTTCTTTGAACTGCTATTATGATCAACAGCAAAATGAATTTCATGCATAAGTCGCTCAATCATACTAATAGTGTAAGGCCGTTGCGTTTCAGAATTAACAGTCTTCTGCATAACAATAGTAGCAATATCCCGAAACTGACTAGATAACTGAGATTCCCTCTCCTTTCCAGCAACTTGAAGCTCCCCTTTCTCCAAAATCTACCAAACACAAATCATATCACTTCGAGCCAACCAACACATTCAAAAACAAAAACAAAAAAAACATAACAGAATCATTTCCAAAGCAATTTCACCGACCTCCAAACATATTTTTGTCTGATCATCAGTACCAAAGGCAGCATTCAAATCTTTTGATTTTGCAAGAATTCCTTTCGACACGTTCGAATAAACAGTATGTGATTGCAATACTTCATCCAAATCTTTCTCCCTGTTCCGAAAATTCCATTATGTACCAGAAAATATATCAAAAAATAAATAATTTAAACCTAAGAACTTCAAAATAACAAAATAACAAGCAATTGAACTAGGTCAATTCCAATAATTAAAATCATCAAATAAACAAATACACAAAATTAATAGAGAAAAAGAAAGTCGGCGACGCCGATGGCTTACACTTGAGAGCGCCAAGAGAGAACCTTGTTCTTATAGCAAGCGATTTCGAAGCGCATGCCGTGTTTCTTGAGACGAACGACGGCGACGTTCGTCAGCCGCTTTTGCCCTACTGGCTGAACTATCGTCTTCGACATATTTCTTCTCAATCTTTGGGGATGATTTTGCAGGTTTTAAGCAAAACGAACGAACGAACGAATGAAGAAACGTCCCGCTTCGAGTAAAATAACATTTTAATCCCTAACTGTCGCCGACCTATGTGAATAATTATAATTTTAGTAAAATATAGATATCTCTATGTTATAAACTTATTTGTTATTTTAGAAATTTTAGAAGCGGCGCTTTTGTCATAAAAAAAAATTTAAGTGTTTGTTTGTTATTAATTTTTTTTTATTAAAATTATAAATTATTTTAATGGATACATTTTTAAAGTTATTTTTATGGAAAAAACGAAATAAAATTTTAAAATAAATTAAGAATGTTTTAGATAATTTAGTTCTAATTAAAACTCAAACTCAAAAGTTGTACTCTAAATATAATTAAATTGAATAATTTTTTTTTGAAAATAACTTCTAAAATAAAATAAAATAAAAAACTCTTTTACATTATCTAAAAGTTGATAAGAACATGCACATAACCAAAACGAAGGAACAAACCCACCGTTTTGAGTAAAATAACATTTGGATCCCTAACTTTGGCGGACCTGTGTGAACAAAAATAGGAAAATTATACCTTATGTGTAATTTCTGTAAACAAAAGGTACCTATCTGTTATTATATTGTTTTACATTGTCTTGTGAGGGTTTTGTTATATCTTTGAACAGTTGTTTGATTTCTCTCGCTCTCGCGCTCGCGCTCAGTGTCAAAATGTCGCCTCCAAAGCATGAATCTTCCGAGGAAGATGATTCCAGCAACAACAACAGAAACAATTTCTACGATGTCTACGGACCTCAAGTACTGTTTTTTTTTTTTTTTTTTTTTTTTTATAGTTTCAAGTTTATTAAAAGAAAAATAGAAAATAAATTAATCTGTTTTTTATGATTTGATAAGAATTAAGATATATATACACGATTTGAATTTGCAGGCAAAAGCAGAGGTTATGTTCAAGAATGAGTCTACTTTGAACTTGGAAGTACGTTACTGACTATCATCAATGTTAACATTAATTTAATTATTTTCTTTAAATGTATTAGGATGATTCGGTTATTTCATTTTCAGGAGGTTCAAGGGCTTGTCACTTGGGTTCTCGCGGATGGAATGATGCCTTCTTGGGTTTTTATTAAGGTAACAATTTTAACCAGTCAAAAATGTTATTTATAAACCATTGTTCAATTCAAGAATGACTTGGATAAGACTTTTTATTTTTTCCTCTTGTATTTGGAAAGAAAAATTGTTCTAGAATACACAGAAAACTACTTTGACGTCGAAAGTATTGGTACTTTGGTAGATTTTCAAAAATACAAATTCAGTTTTGCGATTTTTTTGTTAAGTTTTTACTTCTTATGGTCCTTATTGTAATGTGGTAGGTATAAAATGTTGCATTATTAAAGTTACAAAAATGGTAGTTATATTTTTGCAGAACAAGCCTCTGATTCTAAAGGTGGTTATGCTCTATGTCCCTGGTTTGGATGCGGCTGTGTACTTATCGCAATCCAAAAAATTTGCTGGGTTTAAAGGATGTTGTGACAAGCCAAGGGCCCTTTTAGGTCTTAGGTCAGTAATGATTTTGCTTAATTATTTTATCTATCAGGTGCAAATTCCTTATGTGTTTTTTGTGTCATTTTCTAGCTGTTTGTCAGATAGTATGCTGACGATAGATGGACTTCTAACGTGCAAGCTGAAAAGAAAGAGAAATGCAGATGATTCAACAACGAAATCTACCCAGACATCTCAAAAAGGTCTTTCGATATCTACTAAAACCTTAATTTATTTGTTAAATTATCCTATTATTTGTTTGTCGAATAAGTTTACTGGAAAGCACCTTATAAGGGAACTTGTGCACTCTTTTTTAATGGAGGCATACAATATGTTGTTTGTTTCTTTTACTAGTTTCTTTGTGTAGATGGTGGGTTGAGTGACTATCACATCTCTCCTTGAACTGAAATGCCAACTCATCAATTTACTTTGACAGATAAAGATATTCTGGAGCAGGAAGTAGTAATAATAGATAATCGAAACAGCTTAAAAAGAGAGATCAACAGAACTGTCCAGAAAGACTAGTTCTTGTTAAGAATTATTTATGTATTTATGGCATACGATGGTTTGGGTTTACAAATTTGATATGCTTAATCCATCTTAGAATTTATCAGATCATCTCTTTACTGTTGTGGCTAGAATCTGTATAGTGTTCTGAAGATGTTCTTTTAGTCTCGACTGCAAGTTCTTACTTTAAATATTATTCTCAACCTCTTAAAATACATGCTCTTTTGTCAACCTTTGGTGAACTTTTATTACAAGCTGGCATTGGCGTGTGGACTGTGGTATATATATGGATATCCTGTTATTGCTTCGGTGTGTGTGCATTAAATCATTCATTAAAATGTTAACAAGGTTTTCTATACCTGTCTTGAAAGAACCCTCAATGTCATGGTATTCTGACAGCATCTTCATTATGCAGAAAACTGTTCCACTGGTACAGAAAATTCATCTTCTGCTGACCTCTTGAAAGATCTTCCATTCCCAGTTACATATTACACGCTTACAGAAAAACAATTGGAAGACAATGGATATTGTTACAATCAACCAGGTGAAAAAAGTTTGTGTTCATTTCCCTACAATGTACTACGCTTCTGAATTTTTGTAAATATCTCGTTGAGTTGGTAGTGTCTTGACTCTGAGATCATCTTATGCAGGTTTTATTTCAACTACTCCCTCTCCTTTTGGATCTTGTCCGAATGAATTATTGGCACTTGACTGTGAGATGGTATATCAATCCATATCATTTTTTATTTATAGATTATTTTTATCGTTGATAAGATATTTATGATTTAAAAAATCAATTCTTTGGACAATACTTGGTACGGTCATTTGTGTACTATTGTCATCTTTTTCGTTAAGTTTTTATCAATTATTATTATTATTTTATTTTATTTTTTTTGTATTTTCAGTGTATCTCAAATGAAGGTTTTGAGCTCACAAGAGTGACCCTGGTTGATATAAAAGGCCAGGTATGCTCTACCTTCTTTCTCCTTACTCTGCAAAAGAAAATTGAGCTCAGGCAACAATGGGTGTATCCGTGTATAAGTGTATTATTCATATTAATTTTTCTCTCTCTAAGATTGGTTAAAATTAAGCTGTACAAATATGTTGTGTACTTGTGTTCCTTTTGCACTTCAACTAATTCTGCACGACTTGTTACAGGTTCTGCTGGATAAATTGGTAAAACCATCTAATGCTATTGTTGATTACAACACAAGGTAGGAACTACCGTTAGACCTGTAGTTGAATTTTTATCACTCAGATTCTTGAATATGAATTTTATGAAGTCGTTATTTATTACACAGGTTCAGTGGAATCACTTGTGAGATGTTGAGTGAAGTTACTACAAGTCTTAAAGATATTCAGGTCCATAGCTTAACTGTTCTTTCTCTTTCATTTTATGCTGATTTTTACTGCCCATGGTTGAGTATTTTGTTGCTTCAATGCTTGAGGGGTCAATGGTGCAATGTCATGTTGTAATATTGTTATGTGATCTATTTACAGTTGGTTCCTATATTCAGGAAGAATTTCTAAAGCTGGTGCACAAAGAGACTATCCTAGTTGGGCACTCCTTGGAGAATGACTTGTTAGCTTTGAAGATCTCCCACAGTTTGGTGATTGATACTGCAATATTGTACAAGCATCCAAAGGGTGGATCTTATAAAACTGCTCTCCGAGTTCTTGCCAAGAAATTCCTTTCCAGGGAGATACAACAGTCAGGGTTAGGACATGACAGTACTGAAGATGCGAGGGCTGCTATGGAACTGGCACTTTTGAAGATTAGGAATGGTAAGTGACTTGTGAGTTTTTTTGACCCATCTATTTCGAAACAAATGATTTTTTCGCTATCCACTTTTGCTTACAAGCATGGTATACTATTAATTGCTTTTAAACAAGCAAAGATAAATTTTTGTCACACCTTTTTTTAAAAGTTTTCTGACATATATCTCTTTGGCTTCGATAAATATCATTTGATTCGTTGTTTCTCAATGAGGTTTCTTTATGTAAATGTATTCGCTAATTTTTCGTGTATGCATTTGCTCCATATTTAGGACCTGATTTTGGTTCTCCTCCATCATTTATGCGGACTAAGCTCCTTAAAGTTTTGAGCGAGTGTGGCAAAACTTCCACTATCATTGACGATGTTTCAGTAATCAAGCGTTATGCTTCTGAGTCATCACATGCTATTCCTGTGTCTTCAGATGATGTTGCTCTTTCAAAGGCTAAAAAGGAGGTAGGTTTCATAACTAAAGGTCTATTTTCATCTTTCTCTTGTGCAACTGCTGTATTCTTCTTAGCCTGTTTGCTTTTATGAATTGTTATAGGTGAAGAATGATCGGATACACTTTGTCTGGACCCAATTCTCGGAATTGAATTCACATTTCAAGAAACAGGCAGAAGATGAAGCAAAGCTGAATGGAAAACTTGCAGAGTTGATATCATTGGTTACGTGTGATAAGAAGCTTTCCAGCAGAAAACGCTTGAAAAGCATTGTTTCTCCTGAAGTACAGGAAATTTTAGCACGCATGGATGCTAGGGTTCACAGTCTCTATACCGCATTACCCACTAACACCATGCTCATTATTTGCACTGGACATGGAGATACAGCTATTGTTCATAGGTACATTTTTTTTATTACCTTTTTATTTATATAATATGTCATGTTTCTTTGTCTGCCTCTAAATTTATCTCTGTTTCTCATTTCAAAGTATAAATTCTTAAATAGATAGGCGAACTTTTCATTTTTCTGGCCATGTTGTATTTTTGCATGATTTTGTACTAAATATGTGTAGCCTAGTTTGCTAGATTGGTCAAATATCCAAGAACATACGAGCAACTGAAGTATAGCATTGTATTGAACATCTCTTGAAGTCTCAGTTGAAAAAGGGTGTGTCCCATTGCTCTTATCAAACATCTGTCATTATTTTAGTGTCAAAAATCAGTTTGAACTTGGCATCTCTAAGTATTGTTTAGATCTGAATAGGCACAAGTCAAGATACATAGTTTTCTATATCAAGCCTTTCAATTTAATCGAACATTGGTTTTAATCTTTGTGTTTCTTCTCCTTTTGCATGGATGAAGATTACGGAAAATGCTCAGAGAGCAGAGCGAAAACTCAATGCGTCGGGAGATGATTGTGAAGGTCTTGGAAGAGCTTCAGGCTCAAGCTGAAGTGGCCCTATGCTTTGTTGGTGTGAAACATTAACGTATAGGGTTGGTATTGATATATACACTCGCTCGCGCCACTGTGTGTGTATATATATAAATTTAACCAAATGATTTATAATATATATAGCACCGATGCAACTGTCAAGCTTTCACAGTCTCAGTGGCCAACAAGGGAATTTTGTAATTTAAGGTGACAAATTTTATGAAATGATATTCAACAGTGAAGATTTGGGCAGTTCAATTTGCCTTTGTTGTGTATTCAAGGAAATTTTGTAATTCAAGGTGACAAATTTCTTCTCTCTGTTCTGTCTAATGCTTCTGTTAGATATTTAACCTTGAAAGCCAGACAATGTGAATTCCAATTGCAACATTCAAGGTCTTTTGGTTTGAAGAAACAGTGTGTAGTTACCCGAGTTTGAGTAACAACAGGATGAGAGCAACCAGATTTGGTACAAATTTTGCTCCATTTGAAACACTCATTTCCAACTTACTGTTTTAAATTTTACTTTAAAAAATATTTCTTAGAATATTCTGTTTTTGGGATGTCCTAAGGGTAGTAGAAAAAAGAAGTATCCAGAAATATACTGATGGAATTCTTATTCATATCCAAAGAGCTAATATGCATGAAAGAGAAAATTATGCAGTTGGTGTTTACAACTTCAGATTCCTCTACAACAAAGCCACACAATTTAACAAAACCAAACCAACCTAGCTAGCACTAAATTGTGTGTGGATCAAACTTTGAGCACCCTCAACTAATTGCTTTACCACTTCTCCTGCAGGTAGAATTTCCTTGATGAGGCCAACACCTTCGCCGGCATACATTGCCATACTTTCAATATCACCGGTAGTTGTAACATTCGGAACTGTACCTGCTAAACGATGGATCTCTTTCTCCTGTTTATAAAGATAATAAGTCAATCACTAGTTAATTAAAGGTGCAAGAAGGTAATGCACATCAAAAGTACGAGCAAAACCGATTCTCACAATGCCATGTATTGTTGAGCGACCAATGATTGGTTGGTTGACTTCGTTTTCATTAGCAGGAATATTTTTCCAGTCGATGAAGAAAGGTGTTTGCAGGACTCGATGGGGTGCACCGGGCCATCTTGCCCTGCCAAATACATCTGTGTATTTAGTTTTGTCCATTTCAACCAATCTTTTCTTGTACTCAGGATGCGCATAGCTTTCCTCGCTTGCAACAAACCTGCAATCAATTTTAGCCAAGATGTGAAAAATGTTATGGAAAACGGTTACTATTATTTACTTGGAATGGCTTAAGCCTTTTAGTTTTTAGCATCTTGATGTTTCTTTACCTTGAAACAATGTTAAATAACACCTTTCACATTCTTCAAATACAGATCATGTATTATGTCAACATATAATTGATAGGTAACCCAAAGAGAAGTTCCGTTAATATGGTAAGTACAGGTTGGAATGAGCCAAACCTTGTGCCTAGGCAGACGCCTTGAGCACCAAGAGACAGAGCAGCAACATAACCACGTGCATCCACAATTCCACCCGCAGCAATTACTGGAATATCTCGATCCCCGATAAGATCAACCACTCTTGGCAATAAGGAAATTAAACCATCCTAAACATGATCATATGTAAAGAACAATGATTCAGAGGTCAACACTGCTTCTCAACTTGAAAGACATGTATGTAATGGCAACACACATCATCAATATGAAATAGATTAGATCTATGAATGGATAGCAGTTACTGTCAAAGGGAAAGAAGAATAACCGAAAATATAAAGATTAGAGCAAGACTTACTTTCCTTGTTAATTCCTAGTTGATTAATTAGAAATCATCTCTCGAATTGCTATTATAAGTTATAGAAGAAACTTTCACATCCGTGATCTAAAGCAAACTACGTTTAAATATATGTACAAATATTATGACATTGCAGCGAATTTATTGATGGAATTAAGCAGCTATAACATCTATACCTGTCCAATTACATGTCCCCCTGCTTCTCGTCCTTGGACTATAATTGCATCTACACCAACATCAATTGCTTTTCTTGCTTCTTCAGAACTCCCAACCTCCAAAAGGAATAAAATTTGTAATTCATGAGAGATACAAAATGAGAAAACCATATATAGTTTCAAGTGCTTATATTTGTGTGTCTAAATTCTAAAGTAGTAGCAATAACTAAGGCCTTGGCCTAGTGAGGGCTAGGATCTTATTCGAGTCCCCTCAGCCGCATGTGTGGATTGTCATCAGGGCCGCCTTCGAGTCCCCTCGGAGAATGAAAAACAATCCCTCACATGTATATTACTGAATATTAATAGTAGCAAATATATCTCTATATGTATGGTAGAGAACACAAGACTCACTTGGGGGACAACTTTGACTCCAGCACTATGAGCTTCAAATACAAGCTCCTTTGAACATTCACCCCAGTAAACTTGCAATACTGCCACTTTTTCACTTAGTATAGCCTTTATATTTTCCCTATGGGGAAATGCTAGAACCACACCAACCCCAAATGGCCTGTCTGTTAATGATCTGGTCTTCCTTATCAGCTCCCTCAAGTAATCTGGTGCTTCCTGCCATACAAAAAATAAATAAAAGAATCAGCCAAAAAAATAATTAGGAATCAATGGTTAAATTAAATAATTAAGTACCCAATCAGGGGCTCTAAGAAATCCAAGACCACCGGCATTAGCAACAGCAGCTACCAGCTGGGGTCCTGAAATATCAGGTCCCAATGGTGCCTGAACAATCCCATAATCAAAACCCAGAATTCCTCCCCAACCCATTAGTCGTTGTTGTTGTTGTTTTTTTTTTATTATTATTATTATTATTATTATTTATTTTAATTGCTAAGTATAAAAATGAACTGTGATGGGTTTCTATTAAATATATTATTGGTATGTTCTCTTTTCATAAGCACTTAAATAATTAAAATATTTTAGTGGTAATGATTAGTGATCAAACCCAATTCAATCTTCTCAACTTACAGATAAGGCCCTGGACAAAACTCTATGAAGGGTCTTTTCCATTTCTTCATGCTACAAAGCGTCAGCAAGGACGTCGACGAAATTGGAGATAATGTTTCTGTTGATACGAAAATTCAATTCTTATCCGGTCTTAATTATCCGTTTACCTGGGGATTTTTTTATCTGGTTATTTTAACTAACAGATCTAGAAAAATTATATTTGTTAGGTTCCACTATTTTTGTATTTTTCCATCTCTATCAATATAGAGGTGATTTTGAGAGAATCGACACATGTGATCATCTAAATTCTTAAATTTAACTCAAAATTAAGATTGAATCTAATAAAATTTCAATTTTTAATCAATATTATATCTTATATATATATATATATATATATTTAACTTATATAAAAAAAATACTATTTTAAAATCTCGTTTAAAATCCTATAAAATTTAAGATAATTCTAGATCGACTCTAAATTCCCATCATGGAGTCAATTTAAGTTCAATATTTTCCAGGATTTTTATTTTGAAATTGTTAAATTAGTTGGGGAATTTATTTCCACGGATATTCCAGGAGATATAAGCTTGGATAAAGGAATTAAAATGAGCAACAATTATGATCGAACTCAGGACATTATACTTTCTTGATTCTTTCAAAATATTTTGCAAAAACTAATTATCAATCACACTCTCAAAAATATTCGGAGAGACCTTTTTTTTTATTATTTTTTTTTAATTTTTTTTATTTTTTATTTATCTATCCAAATAAATACTTGAGATGAGAAATTGAAATGATCTTTCAGGCCTTCGTGACATATAAAAGCGTGCGAGTCCACCACTCTTATCCCATTGGCACAACTAGGGATGCACAAAACTTAGATTTTTTATTAGGATTTGTTGATAGTGATTTTTTGGGTTTCAGGATCTTCAGTAAATTCAGAAGGACAAGAAAGAAATTTTCAGTCCAGTGTAATAAAGGCCGAAAGTAGTAGTCGAGGGCATCTGGCCCAGTAGAGTGGTCGTGATCGGTCCTCATTTCCTCATCAACCCGTTGAATAAAGTGTTTAGAGAAGTAGGGCAATTATGGACCTCAAGTTCGACCCGACTTGGTGGCTCGGCACAACGAGATGAATGTTGTTACGGCCATCAGACCTGGTGGGGCAGGTCGGGTGGATTGGGGCAGGCTGAAGTAACATTGATCGGGACCAAGTATTGAAGTGTAAACCCGGCTTGGGGACTTGCACCATCCATAAAGTCTTGATATGACTGGCGCAACTTGTAAGGCTATTTTCTGACACACGCCACCGCGTGAACGGGCAGATACATGCTTACATCATAATGGTAGCGTGTGGAGTTTTCCGAGAAAGGGCTAGAGTTTAATGAAGTGTCAGATGACAGGTCTACTTTCGGCAGTGGCATGTTCACATGGCTGACGTCACAAAGACGGTGGAACAATGCTATTTTCCTTAGTATATAAAGGGGTTGAGTGCAATTTTATAAGGGTTAGCAATTTTCATTCTAAGAACTTATAAGAGAGATAAAAAGCCTTTTTCTTGGAGAGATGACGTGAGAGAGGTCGGTCATACTTGTAATTTTTCCTTGGTCGGTCAACCCTGACCACTTTATAAAAACTCTCATTCTTTGTGTCCGTAGACGTAGGCCGGATCCACTCCGCCGAACCACGTTAAATCCTTTGTTCTTATATGTGTGTTTTCCATTTTTCTGCTAAGTTTGCTTTTGGTTCCCAATAAACCAAACAAATTCACAGTTGGGGGAAGATTGTTGAGGAACGAGTTTCCGGATATTTCCCTGTAACGAAAATCAGCCGTCAACAGTTGCAGCCGTTTATGGGGAGGCAGAACAAAAAACAATAGACGTATTGAGACGATGGCGGAAGATGGAAACCACAGGTCTTCAGAGGATTCAACAACGGAATAGATGAAGAAGATGGAAGCAAACACGAGAAAGACAGGGAGTCAACCCATACCTTTATGAAGACTATGATGGAGAAGCTGGAAAGTTTAGAAAAAACGAATGAAGAAATGATGGAAGCTGGTCCGAGTCGAATGAGGGATGAGATAGCCAGAGGGAAGAAGGTTGATGAGGGTAACGAGGGCGGAAGAAGGAACGTCCAAAGAGTAAGATCAACAGTCGTAGCCAGAGCCTTGCCGGCAGGAGAGATGTGGGAGGAGGAGGATGGCAGGAAATCACCGGAGTCTTCAGCCCACGTTTTGCGAAGAGCGATCGTGGGGGGCATCCTGAGGAAGAATGAGGGATCCTCAGCCACATGAGATATCATCCACGAGGAGGCATACATCGAGAATCTCGAGGGAAAGAGCACGATAGCATCGAAAACTAGATGAAAGACTGGTTTAAGAAATAAATGAAGAAGTGGGAAGTGAACATGAGAGGGGGACGAAGGACAACCAGGATAGAGAGACAGCCTCCCCATTTACAGAAGAGATTCTGGCGACGGAGTTCCCCATATGGTCCACCATGTTGTCCATGGACATTTACAAGGGTCAAACTGACCCCAAATCTCATGTTGAGAGGTTTGTCCCGCTGATGGAAATCCAAGGAATGGTAGGAGAGGCCATTTACAAGGTGTTCCCTCTGACCTTAGGTGGGAAATCAAGTTTGTGGTTTAGAAGTTTAACCCTGGGAAGTGTTAGCAGTTTTACTTAGCCGAGGAAGTCTTTTATTCGACATTTTAAAGGGGCCTGTGTGCCGAGGAAAATTATGGGGTCGTTGAGGTTGGTGAAGCAGAGAGATGATGAGTCTCTAAAGAATTTTGTTGAGAGGTACCATAATATGGTGCTGTAAAGCGGGGCGTATGAGTCCCATGAGGTATTGGAGAGCTTTAAAGAGGGCCTCAAGGTCGGAAAACTATGGACTCACCTGAGGATTCAAGATGTACCAGATTATACCGCGATTCTGGAGCTAGCGAGAAGTTTGTTCTGGTGGAAGGAGATGAGATGATTGCCCGATGACAGAATGCTTAGAAGCCAAATATGGTTCGGCCTGAGAATCAGCGGGGACCAAACATAGATGTGAGAAGGCCATCCCCGAGGCACGGAGAGTTCAGGCCAATACCACAGAGCAATGTGGGCCAAGAGAGAAAGACACTCGAATCGGGCAAAGAAGAATTACTGCAGGCTAAAAGGGTCAGAAGTTCTGATGACGGAGAGGGCCCTAAAGATCCAGAGAGGTAGACCTGTCCCTATCATGTTTACAGAGGAAGACGCCAAAGGTATGAATTATCTTCATGATGATGCATTGATAATCAAGGCCGTCATTGGAGGGACCGAGATGGATAGGATTTTGGTAGATCCCGAGAGTGCGATGGATATAATCTCCAAGGAAACTTTGGACGGACTGGGTGTGGAGTATGCCACTTTGACCCAGGATGCAACACCATTGTACGGGTTTGGAGGTGCAACTTTCATCCCGCTAGGTTGTATTCAGTTGGCAATGACAATTGGGACAACTCCCCATACACGGACTATAATGATGAATTTCATGGTGGTTGATTGTCTGAGCAGCTACCAGGTGATTATGGGCCAACCACTTATGATGAAGTCGAGGGTGGCCATATCCTGTTATTATCTGAAGTTGAAATTCCAAACTCGGGAGGGAGTTGGAGTGGTGTGTGGTAGCCAGAAGACGGCTAGAAGTTGTTTTTCACCACCGTTTCAAAAGAAATGATGTGTGTAGAAGAGACATACAGAAAGAGGAAAGACATGGATAAGGAAAGTGCAGGGGGCGAGTCCCCAGATCCACCCCGAGGATCCTGTTCAGTTGGTGGCGGGAGAAGAATTATAGCCAGTAGAGCTCTTCGACCCCGGGAAAGTGATAAAAGTCGGGGCAGACCTGGAACAGAATCTGAAGAAGGGATTGTTGGAGTTTTTGAAGGGTTACACGAATATCTTCGCTTGGGGGCATGGTGATATGCGCGGATTGATCCCAAGTTCATCAGCCATCGCTTGGCGGTAGATCGAGCTCATAAGCCCGTCAAGCAGAAGAGAATGATCTTTAACCAGGAACACTATGAGGCAATACTGGTAGAGATCGAGAAGCTACTGAAGGCCGGTTTTATCAGGGAAGTGAAATAACCGGAGTAGGTATCCAATGTGGTCTTGGTGAAAAAGGCCAATGGGAAGTGAAGAATGTGTGTGGACTTCTCTGATCTTAAAAAAGCTTACCCCAAGGATAGTTTCCCACTCCCGAAGGTAGACCAACTGGTGGATTCTACGACATGTCATGGACTGCTCAGTTTTATGGATGTCTTCTCGAGGTATAACCAAGTCAAAATGCATCCTGATGACGAGGAAAAGACAGCCTTCATCACTAATCAGGGGCTATACTACTACAAGGTGATGCCTTTTGGGTTGAAGAATGTCGAGGCTACCTATCAAAGACTATTGAACAAGGTTTTCAAACCTCTCATCGGCAAAACAATGCAGGTCTATGTCAATGATATGATCACGATGATGGAGAAGCCTGAGGATCATCCATGAGACCTCAGATGGACTTTTGAGTTGTTGAGGAAACACAACATGAGGCTGAATCCGGACAAAAATGCTTTTGGAGTGTCCTTCGGCAAATTCTTGGGGTATATGGTCAGTGCTCGGGGTATTGAGGCAAACCTACAGAAGATCAATGTTGTACTGGAATTAAAGTCCCCGAGGACGGTCAAAGAGGTGCAGAGTCTGACAGGTCGGGTGGCAACCCTGAATTGTTTTATTTCTAAGGCCACCGACAAGTGTCATACCTTATTCAAGTTAATCAAGAAGGCCAATATGGAGGTCAGCTGGACGACCAAATATAAGGACACATTTCAGCAGTTGAAGGAATATTTGGCTCAGCCTCATCTACTAGCAAAATTGATCCCAGATGAGACCTTGTTCCTATATTTAGTTGTTTCTGAATATGCTGTGAGCTCGGTGGTAGTGCAGGAAGTGGACAAGGTCCAAAGGTCAGTGTACTATACCAGTAAGGCCTTGTTGGATGTAGAAATTCGATATCCAGCCCATGAGATAGTGGCTCTATCTTTGGTAACAACGACAAGGAAGTTGCGACCTTATTTCCAAGCTCACCCTATTGGGGTCTACACCGACCACCCATTGAGACAAATTTTACACAAACCAAAGGTTTCAGGACGGTTGGTGAAATAGTCAGTGGAGCTGAGCGAGTACAATATTTCTTACCTACCCAGGGTAGCAATCAAGGGGCATGCACTGACTGATTTTGTGGCCGAGTTCACGAAGCCGCAAGTTTTAGCAGTGGAAGAAGCCCATTGAGAGCTATTTGTAGACGAGTCTGTCAGTTCATAGGGCTGTGGGGCTGGGATGATTCTCCAAAGCAGTGAGGGGGAAGATTTGGTGATGTGATCCAGAATGAGTTCTGTTTGCTGGGCTAAGTTAACTTGAAGTTGTGGCTGATTGCATGGCTTGGTCAGATTGGTGTATTTGGGCCATTTTGGTGGATTTGGAAGATTCCTTGGGTTCTGGAGTTTGGTCCATGCATGAGACTTTATATGAAGGTTTTATTATGTCTAAATCAAGAATGAAGTGGGTTTTGGACGTGCATGGGTTGCCTTGATTTATTTTCAGCTTTATTTCCGAATGGTGCATTAGTAGTGGTGTAATTTACGCAGTCATCGTATTTTGGACATAACGTTCTCGTCCGATGTTAGATTTTGGTGATTCAAGTTTCATTGGAAAGATAACTCATAGATCTACAACTTTGTAGCTTACATCAAAGTCCATTTCGAATTTATTCTTGGTCAAAATGAGGATGCAAGATATCCCTATAGTTTTTATATTTTATATTTTTTTTAAGGTTATGTGCTGTTTAAGTGCTGGGCTGAACTTTAATTATATTACAAAGCCCATGCACGAAATTTTAAAGTATTTTATGTGTTATTGAGTTTATTTTACTAGGATTTTATTATATTTAGGTAGAATTAGGGTTAACCATCTATTTAAAGGGGCATTATTCATTGTAATTGGGAAATTAACTAATAATATATATTTTTACAAAACAAAGTGACTTGTGTCATCTTGAGTGAGTGGATTCTTCCTTGGTTTTACGGAACAAAAGCTTATCAACGTGTGGCAAGCGTTGTGGTGTTGTATCGCTGTACAAGATTCTCCAAAGAAATAAGAAAAGGTTCTTAAGGACAAGGTTCCTTAAGGGTTGAGCTTGATCTTGGAAGGATTTCGTTCTTACAAAATCACGATTCGCGGTTCTTGGGGCTTAGAACACGTGGAGGGATTTTCTTGGCTTTATTCCAGGCATGTTCTTATCATTTGGTATCAGAGCTCATTCTGGATCACATCAGTTGGTTTATGCTTTGAGTTTTTGTAGGACACAGAAATCAGCGACGCTGTCCCGGGCTCGCGGCCCGGTCGGGAGTACGGAGTAGCCCGCGGGGGACTAAATCGGAGAATAAATGAGTCGCCACCCAGCGTGAACTGAGAAATGATTTAAGGCCGCACTCACCCCTCGCAAGGGAAGACCTCAAACCGTTGGGTTCGGAATGGTCCCTTACTTATGCCACTTGTAATGAACAGATTCACGTAGTAATATAACCAAGTCTACACAACATACACACGTAAGAATAACCTATATCTAAATTTGCATATAACCTATATCTAAGTTTGCATGCATAAAAGTAAGTCGACATAACGGTAAGCACACAATTTCATGAACAAATAAAGTAGATAAATACGGAAATATAAATTAAGAGAGTCAATAATAAAATGATATGGTTAATTATGTAATGCAAAAGAGATGACCAAAGAAGCAAACATGCATGAAATGTGATGAAAAGAAATATGTTCACTGTATGTGCGTTCATGTAGCATTTGAAAATGCGTTCGAATGGTAAACAGAATGTTCGCGTTCGTATAGCATTCAGAAACGCGTTTGAACGGGATAAGGCCTGATGCATGGTAAAGCAGAATGCATGCGTGTTCGAGTAGCGTTCTGAAACACGTTCGAATGGACTGGGGCAGAATGCATACGTTCGTGTAGCGTTCGGAAACGCATTCGAACGAGATTACCAAAATGGCATCTGAATTGACACAAACACATGCATGGATAAAAAAATACATAATGTAGGACCCCATATGCCCGATTAAACATATTTCACATTCAATCGAGTGTACTTCGTCCGGCGCGGCAAAACATCATGGCAAATGTAGCCTTTAGGCATTTCCCTTGAATGGAAGACCTTTAATCCACCCTAGTTAGCCCATGCGCATCAAGTAACACTGCATAGAAAACAAATAAAGCCATAATATGGGACCTCGTATGCCCGATTGAACACATCTCATGTTCAATCAAACCTACTTCGTCCGGTGCGACAAAACATCATGGTAAAGGTAGCCTTTAGGCATTTTCCTTGAATAGATGACCTTTAATCCACCCTAGTTAGCCCATGTGCACTAAATTATCAATGTATGAATAGACAAATAACATGGGACCTTGTATGCCCGATTGAACACATCTCACGTTCAATCAAACGTACTTCGTCCGGCGCGACAAAACATCATGGTAAAGGTAGCCTTTAGGTATTTCCCTAGAATAGAGGACCTTAATCCACCCTAGTTAGCCCATGCGTACTAAATTATCAATGCATGAATAAACAAATAAATAATATGGGACCTTGTATGCCCGATTAAACACATTTCACATTCAATCGAGTATACTTCGTCCGGCGCGACAAAACATCGTGGCAAAGGTAGCCTTTAGGCATTTCCCTCGAATGGAGGACCTTTAATCCACCCTAGTTAGCACATGCGCATCAAGCAACAATGCATGAACAAGGAAGAAAATACAAAGAAAATAAAAGGTGGAACAATAACACTAAATTAGATGCCAAAATGTAACACGTGCTTGAAAGTCTCTCAAGCGGTATGTGGAGTTGTATCCCAAGTACAGACCACACTACTGTCCATTCGGATTCGGCTACAAAATTTACGTCTGGGTTTTCATATGATATACCACAAGAAATGACACGCAATCATTAATCCAATATAAATGAAACCATACGCAAAACACAACGATGCATGTGAATGATCGAAAAAGAATAACTGAAAATATATATAATAAAAGGGGGGCCCTCAGGTCTTACCTTTTAAGTCGCTCCTCGGGAGTGCGTTGGGACGTCACCAGAAGGGTTATTCGCTATTTCGCTATTTTTGCATTTTCCACTCATTGTTCCGCTGTTTTTTGTTCATTGTTTTCTCTGTTTTTGGATTATTTTGTTCACGGTTTTAGGAGCTAATTTTTGGGACTGCATGAGGCTATTTTTGGGGGTGTATTGCTCACTATTTTTTTCGGTGGAGGGCTGCTGTTGTTTCACGGACTTAGGGTTGTGTTTGTCGGTGGAGAGGGACTGTTAGGGGGCTGTTATTTGTCGTTATTTTATGAGTGAAGGGCTGCATGGGTGTTATAGAGAGGGAAGGCTGAGGGCTTTTAACGTGTGGCTGCTTTGTGTAGGGTGAATGGTGCGTGTTTGGTCGCTATGTGTCGAACGTGGGTGAATGGTTACTTAAGGGTGTGTGCGTGGCTACGTGGTGGGCTGCTTTGAGTGAGAGAGAGTCAATGGTTTTGGCTTGTGATTTTCCACGTCTCAGGGCTTCTGTTTGTGTATTATTGCTGTGTACGTGAGTCGGTGGAATGGTTTTCTACGTGTATGTGGGTGGTTTGGTGAGAGTGTGTAAGTGCCGTGTGTATCTTACTTTGGCGTGAATCAATTTATTACTTACGTGATAGGCTGCATGTATGTGTGGCTTAAGGTTGAGTGTTTGGCTCGGTAAGATCTTGTTTTATTCAGTTGGTATGTGGTGATTTTGACGTGATTTGTGAGTTGTTGTTGAATGGGCTGCTGAGTGGGTTCTCGGCTGATGATGGTTTGTTGATGAGTAGTCTCGGCTGAGGGGTTGTTGTGCGTGAGTCTTTTGTTTATTTTGTTTTTTGGTTACAAAGTGAGAGAGAGGAGAGGGCCGTGAGTCACGAGTTTTAGGGTTTTGCGTGATTTCTGTTGCTGTGTGAGTGGGCTGTTGGTTGAGTGGTGATAGAAGAGGACGTGAGGAGTCAGAATGAGAGAGGAGTGAATGTCTAATTTTGTTTATTTTTATAATGGTGAGCTTAGAGTTTCCTTGTGTGTGCATGGATTAAAAAGGGAAACAAATCAAATAAATAAGAGATGTGTTTAATTAAGTTATTTAGGGAAAGAATATTGTGTAATTTTGGTAGGGAATATCTTTAATTGGTAGGTGATTTATTTAGACTGGTTTTAAATTGATTTGTTTTATTTAATTTAGGAATGGAGATTTGATTTGATTTGATTTGATTTAGTTTGCTTGGATTTAATTTGATTAGGAAGGATACTATTTTGATTTAAATTGGATTTGATTTAATTTGTGACATGTATTTTAAGTGTTTTAATTATTTTTGGATTGGGCTTGGTGGGCTAAATGGGCTTTGGATGAGCTTGGGCGTGTGGCTAGCAGTAAAACATAAATACCGATGGTCGTTCGAATGCTTATTCGGATGCTACACGAACGCTCACAATCTGTTCGCCGTTCGAACGTGTTTCCAAACGCAGCACGAACGCGCATGCAGTGAACATGTGAATTAAATCTGATGACATACTTATTTCCCTTCCGACGTCCGTTTCCCGTAACTTCCGCAACTTATCGAGTAGTGCCTCCGACCGAGGCTCATCATCGGGCTCATGCAAAAATGCAAGTGTCTACAGTATTTTTTTCAAAGCAACGAATAACGAGGCCGAGTATGAGGCCATTCTGGTAGGGTTGAAGTTTTGCATGACAGTTGTGGTCTGAGATGTGACAGTAAAGAGTGACTCTCAATTCACCATCCAGTAATTGAATGGCGAGTTCTAAGAAAGGGAACCGAACATGATTGCATATCAAGCCGAGGTGAAGAGGGTAGTCGGGGGAGTGGGGAATGTGTTGTTCGAATAGATCGGTTGGGAAAATAATCATCAGACAAATTCCCTGGCCCGATTGGTGTCATATATTAATTCTAAGACTCCTCGGACTATCCATTTAGGTTGTCTGCAGGCGAGAAGCATCGGGAAACCTAAGATCATTGATGTGGAGGTCAAGGGGAAGAATTCCTGGATGGATCCGGTTAAAAAGTATCTGGAGACTGGGGAAGTGCCTGAAGATAAGAAGAAAGCAAGAAAGCTAAAGTACCAGAGTACTAAATTCTGCTAGATAGAAGAGGTATTATATCAGAGGAGGTACATGACACCGTTCCTGAGGTGTCTCGGACCCGAGGAAGCATATTACGTGCTTAGGGAAATTCATGAGAGGATTTGTGGGAGCCACGTCGGAGGTCAGTCAATTACGCATAAAGCCTAACAATGCATCAAGACGGGGCCGGGGTAGCTCGGGCATGTGATGGGTGTCAGAAGAATGCCAACATACCACACCAGCAGCCCGAGCAGTTGACTATATTGGCCAGTCCATGGCCATTTGCCCAATGGGGAATAGATCTCATCGGCACAATGCCTGTTGGACGAGGTCAGGCTAAGTTCGCAATTGTTGTCATTAATTACTTCATGAAGTGGGTGGAAGCCGAGCCGCTGTCTACGATTACAGAGAAGAGGGCGATAAATTTTATTAGAAAAATATTATTTTCCGGTTCGGGATTCCTCGCGCCATCATTATGGACAACATGAAGTAATTTGACAGCAAGGGCTTCGGAAAACTTTGTGGAGATCTTCAAATTGCATTAAGGTTCGCCTCTTCTGCTCATCTTATGCTCATCCAAAGTATAATGGGCAGGTTGAAGCGACAAATAAAATAATCAAGGCCAACTTAAAGGCAAGACTTGGGTCTTGCAAGGGTTTGTGGGTTGAGGAGTTGCCAGAAGTTTTGTGGGCACATCGGAAAACTTACAAGGACTCCACGGGTGAAACCCCATTTTCTTTAGCTTATGGGTTTGAGGCGGTCATCCCAGCAGAAATCGGTATGAAAACCCACCAGGTACAATATTTTGAGGTGGGGCAGAATGAGGAGCTCGTCATGAACCACCTCGACTTTACAGAGGAGAAGAGGGAAAGCTTGGCGGTCAATATAGCCGTCTATTAATAAATGATGGCCCGTTTCTATAATAAAACTGTAAGAGTGCGATCTTTCCTCCTTGGAGACTTGGTCCTGAGGCGAGTTACTTTGAATACCAGAAAGCCTGAGGAAGCTTCACTGGGTGCCAAGTGGGAATGGCCGTATAGGGTGGTGGAAATCATCAGGTAGGGTGCCTATCTTTTGGAGAAGATGGACGACACCCGGATCAAGAAGCCCTGGAATGCCGAGATTGACTAGAAGTCACCAGCTAGGACTGAGCTGTGTAAATAAAATATTGTTTGGGTTTCTAGATTAGTTCTAAGATCAATTCAAGCAATGAAATCATGTGTGAATACTCAAAGAGGTATGGCAGAATCATACTTACATTGATCGACTTTTACGATGCGAGGAACAACAAAAATCTCCAAGCTTTAACTCTAAGAAGCTCACGGTTTTTTGCCCTTTTTATGCTCCAATTTTTCGGTCCTTCAAGCTCCAAGCTTGGTGTGCATTCCATGCCCACGGGTGGGTTTTCCTATCACCTTCGTAAGACCCCGAATGTGTGCTAGTACTCTAGAAATTTTGCCACAAAACTTCCTAAGCTTATCATTCATCTCACGGCATTTGCAGAAAAATGAAGAAGAAAAATGGCCCTTGGCCGAGAGAGTGGAGAGAGGAAGAAGAAATTGTGTTGGTTAGTTTTGATTTCCAAAATCAAATAAAACATATACCATATTTTGAATTTCCAAAGTCAAAAAAGGTACAAGCATTAAAGCCATCCAACCACCACCATCAATCACTCAAAAGTGACTAGTTGTCACATCACTCAAAAGTGACTAGACATCACATCAATCAAAGTGACTAATGATTTGACGCTAGATGTGACTTGTGGGCCGCACTTGAATTCGAAATGCGAGTGGGCCCGCAAACACTCCCAGGCTCGGGTTCGCTAATTCCAAATTAATGAATTTTCAGTTGCGACGTAATTAAATCAAATTTAATTAAATAATTGTGCCTAGCAAAATTACTATTCACGTCGCTGACGAATTAATTCTAAACTAACTCGTTCGTCCGAATTAAAATCTAATTTTAATTCCGCGTCGAAATCTAATTTCGTATAATATATCGAATATATTATTTTATCGATTAATTCCAAATTAATCGTTCTCTCTCTTTAAATAATATTTTATCCCAGATAAAATATCTCCGTAATTAATCCCAGATTAATTTTTCTCTCTTATAATTAATCCCAGATTAATAAAGTGTGAGTCTTACATCATCGGTGAATCTTCGGGAAGCGACCCATGAGATCCCCGGATATGTTGGCAGTAAATCCGGTCGTCGGACTATCAGAACACGTACGTACCTAGTACTACGTTTTTACCGATTACAAGACATGGTTGGCTTCTAGCAAAGCACCGTGCCTACCCAATTCTCCAGAAATATTCTTATAGGAATATGTGATCTATATCAGGCGTAGTATACGTAGTATTGCGTATTACGATCCATATCGTTTTTCACGTGCAAGGCCTGGGGCTGGAATATTGTCTGCCCCGTACGAAGCACATATCGGATCTCTGGTAACTAGTCTCTATAATCAGATAATCATGACCTAGTCAAATTATCCCGATGACTGCAGTACATAAGAGCACCAGTTCCGTATCCTATGTGATCATCATCTCCACTATGACTGGAGTGATACTTCCATCTTGACATCACACCAATACACTACGATTCTCAATATACCAGAAGAGGCGTACACATAACTTGTTAAAGCCCCGGACGACCAAAACCAAAGTATATTGATTGTCGCAAGTATTAGCGGTGCAAGTCTTAGGTTAAGACCAAATACACCTACCCTGATTCGGACTTCCATAGACACATATTCATACTACCAATGGAATTCCGAGGGGTCTATCCAGAGCGAAGCTGTTTCCGTACCATCGGTAAACACAACCTCCTATTACACTTGCATTAGTATCCTATACCCAAATATATGAGAACTATGCCGTTATGCTCCCACAACGCGCACAAGTGTAATACTAGTCTTTTACGCATTATCGATGTCCAATCTCGATAATACTCTGACTAGGGATATTTAATGATTAAACCTACGTGGATTGATACTGTCTCATATCATCTCAATCCGGAACTAATCATATTGACCTTCTATCATTTATACATCTAGGTAATCCAATTACAAATGATAAAAGAACAATTTCCTTTGTCACATAGTTAATTTGTACAACAACACCATGATCTGTACAAATAGTGATGCTATGAGTCATAATTGTCCAACAATCTCTCACTTGGCCTATAGCCAATGACTCAAGTGTCCTACACCCGAACTATGTACGGTTCGCTCAAACTTCTGCTGAGAAAATGCTTTCGTCAGCGGATTTGCATAATTATCATCTGATGCGATTTATTCGATCATCACATCGCCACGATGTTTGATCCGAACGAATCAGATGAATATCTGAAGTATATATCTGGATCGTTGATGAGACCATTAATTCTTTAGCCTGTGCTGTAGCCTAGCTCAGCTGCTAACAGAACTACTCCTAATCTAATTAGGATTATTATCGATCCAAAAGGCTTCTATTGCTGCCTCAGCTGCATCAATATTCCATTTTGTTGTTTATTCGGTAACAATATCTTGCTTGGAAGATTTCCAGCCCACTGTTCCATTATTCAAACTATATAATACCCTTATGTCGACTTATAGTTTTTTTATCGGTTTGGAAACTTGCAGCAGTGAACCCAGTCATTTCAAGTTATCATTCTCCATAGTATAAGAAAGCATCCTTAGTTCATCTAAGATACTTAAGGATGTTCTTAACATCAATCCAGTGACCATCACTTGGATTGGCCCGATTGTGACTCCATATGCTCAAAGCATATGAGACACCAGGTCGCGTACATTTATTTCAATGTACGAGTACTCGGAGAGTGCGAAAAACCTTTAGATCTATCCCATTAGATCCTTATTCCTAGAATAAAGGTTGTCTCTCCCAAGAATTCTACAGAGAATTTTCATGAAAGCCAAGCTTTTACCGATTGTATTATGGGAATATCATTTCCAAGAAATGATATGTCATCATTTGTTTAGGACATTCATTGTCAGTGTGCTCCCACCAACCTCCTTATATACACAAGAATCACTTTCGTATTTGAATTAAATCATATACCATTATGATTACATCAAAACGATAGTTCCAAGAACGCTATGCTTGCTTCAATCCATCCATGGATCAAATTAACTTGCAAACCTTGTTTGCTCGTTTTGGTACGACAAAACCGTCAGGATGTTGTAAACATCCTCCAAAAAGTTTCCTTTTAAGGAAAACTATTTTGACGTTCCGCTGCCATATTTCATAAATGAAATATGCAACATTAGCAAGCATTGTCCAAATGGATTTAACAATGGCAACATGTAAAAGGTTTCATCGTAATCGACACAATGTTGATAACGATACATTTTCGTTACAAGCCTAGCTTAGTACGTTGGTATGTTGTGCTTCCATGTTTGTCTTCCTTGAAGACTCATATAGTACCAATAGGCACAATGCCTTCCGGTACAACAACCAGTGTCTAAATTCGGTTGGTATACATGGAATCCATTTCGGACTTCATGGCATTGCCATAATAGGGAGTCGATACCTTGTATCACTTCTTCATACGTAGTCAGTTCGTATTCCTCAATAAGATTAACATCTTCATGAGGTGAGATCAGAAACCCATACCCTAGGTTGTTTTCTGACTCTCTCCGACTTGCGCGATTCTTCTGTATTCGAAGATTATTGGTATAGTTTCATCCTAGATGAACTATTTGTGTTCCATTAAGGAATCGATGCCTGGAATAGTATTACTCCGATTTTCATCGAGTTTTACTTTCCTCCCACTTACCACTGCATATAGGTATTCCTCTTAGGAAACCGCCATGGCGAGCAACAATTACATTGTTCTCTAGTGAGTTGTATAAGTACTATACTTTGGTTTCCCTAGGATAACCCACAACTTAGGCACTTATCTGATTTGGGTTCTAGTTTGGTATCATCCAAACATATGCCCATCATTCCCAAATCTTCAGGAATGAGAAAACCCAGTTTCTTTCCTGTTAATATCTAATATGAAGTCTGTCTAACAGATTTTTATGGAACCTTATTCAAAATAAGTTTTGCACTGTTTAATGCGTATCTTTTGAAGGAAATAGTAGCTCATAGCGACTCATGATTAACCTTACTATGTCCAACAAGGTTCGGTTTCTCTGTTCGGACACACCGTCAAATTGACTTGTTCCGGGAGGAGTCCTCTTTGAAAGAATACTATACTCTTTCAAGTATTTTATAAACTTATTGCTTAAGTATTTTCCATCATGGTCTAACCATGACAGTTTAATACTTTAGGCGATTGTTTGTCTACTTCGTGTCGAAACTCTTTGAATTCATCAAAAGTTTCCGATCCGTGTTTCACAAGGAAACACATAACCATAACGCGACGCCACATCCGTAAAGGTTTCGAAGCATACATATCATCTCTAGCCTAGCTAGACATGGGCCCACTTACGTCACTATGACTGAGGGCTAACAGATCGGTGTCACTTGCACTTTTACCAAGTAAAAGGTGTTTTAGGCATTTTGCCCAATAATAACTAGATTCGTAGACATTATTTGAATAGAATCAAATCTGTCCTAGTATCCACTCTTCAAAAGTGTGGATATACGAGTCTTGTTAATTGTGTCCCAGACAATAATGCCACTTTTAAGTTCCAACTGATTAATTCAGTTTGAGCTATTTGTTTGTCCTGTTATACGTTTGAGATTTATTTATATTCAAAATATAAATACTGTATTCACATCTAATGTGTTTATCTCAATATCATCTTTATAAAATAAAACACTTTAGTATTATAGAATATAAAGGTATACCCGCAACGGGTTAAACCCTGATATAGAGATAATGTTTCTAGTCAAACTAGTTACATTGTAACAGTTTCCTAATTTAAGTACACACCCGAAGGGTAGTTCCTAAACTTAGGTCTCTACGGTCAAAACAACGACTCTCGTCCCGTTTTCGATTCGCAGATCAATCTCATCTGAATTCAGTATCCTGCTTGTCAGCAGATTCTGCACATCAGTACATATTTATGTACCACACTCAGTATCTAAAATCCAATTTTAATACTAGTAGTGAACATGTTAATGACAAACATATTTGAAGCCAGAGCCTTGCCCCTCTTCACTTCCTTAATGTCTGCCTTGTCCATTACGGCAGTCACGCTTCCAGTGACCCCGTTTGCCACAGTTTTGGCAGACATCTTGGGATATGTCCTTTATCTTCCCAGAAGACTGTAATGATTTTGCCTTTGCCCATTTACCACACCCCTGAAGGCTTTGGCCAAGCCTTGGCCTTCCGGAATGTCGAAGTAAGATGCGTCTTGCGCTTCTTGCCTTATTGCAAACTTTGGCTTTGTCTCATTGAGTATAGCCATTAACTCTCCAAGAGTTTTCTATTGTAATTTGTACTTCTAAGATCTAAGGATAGATCTATGAAGATCCTTCAATTTCAATATCATACTATAAGGATCTAATCCTTAGTTCTGACTAAGAAATTAAGGAGTCTTTGCGGTAAGCATAATGGATTAAGCACTAAAGTTATCATCACATGAATCTTCCAAAGATCATATATACTATTTGCTCAACTCCGGGCTCAGGCCAAGAGGTTGTTCTATCAAATAGAATAACTTCTCAGTTTCCAGGACTATCTGAGGGTTTTATTCCCATTTGAAAATTAAAGCTGTTTAAAGACATTTTCACCCAGGATTATGTTTTAAACACTAATCTTTCATTTATCTTGATTGCTATAGTCCAACTATCCAATCAACGATCAACGATGTGGTACTATGGATTATAATGATTACTATAGTCTAACTATATAATAAACTATAATATAATTGGTTTAAATTCAATTATATTGATTACTATAATCCAATTATAAAATAAACTATTAATTGAAATAGTTTGAATACAGTCCAACTGTGTTAAATTTAAAACAACATTAAATATTAGTCCAACTAATATATTAATTTATATTGACGAAAATTGAAATGAGCGCGTATTGGAAAGTAACTAAACGAATATTGCAAATTTAATACTTGCCTCCCACTATTTTTCGGCGAGCCTCTAACCCTCTGTGGAGTACTCGGGAAACCTTGTTTCCTAGTGGGCTAGGATCCCGTTAATAAATAACACACAATCTTGACTTTGGCTAACAAATGTGTATGATAATTAATTAGGTAGATCTCTAAGATCAATTGGATCCCATCCAATTCCTAGATCCAGTAGGTGGACATCCAAGTCCGAAACATATATCTTATATATGCCAATATATCCAATATATTCCCTAACCTTTTTCCTCTGAATCAATTAAGCCTTGGCTTTGGCACAACAAACTTAATGATCCCAGTTAAGCGGAACCCATTGACCATGGAAAGCTTCGTAATCGATGTCGATGGACAAGAAGTGATCTTGACTTTGGCCAACAAATCACAACTTGGACAAGACACCGATATGGAACAAAGCCTTCATGATTCAAACACATCCGCGACGGACAAAGGTCTTGACTTTGGCCAACAAACCAGTGCCAATCTTGGATCTTGAGTAAGAATCACTCAATGGAAGGAAAAAAACGTAATATGTGTTGATGGTTTTTTTGAGTAATTGGCAACCAATTAATTATCTTTGTTAGGTCTCATCATTATACATCCTTAAACATGCATTCTAAAAACATAATAAGGCGCATAAAATAAAATAATAATGATATGCGGATGGATACTTAACACATTGTTCCTAGAACAAATCTATCATTTTCCTGTCTCCCGCTAGCACAAATATTACTTTACCCGATTACATAACACTTCTAAAGAAACCTCATTTACATTGAGGGGAATAGGTGAGAAGAGAAATACACAGAGTCAAGAGGTAATAGGCTGGACACGCATGTCCAATTAATAAATTCTAAATTTATTACAACAATTTCCAAAATTGCCCTCACCATCCATCCGATATACATTATTCATACATCGCATCCATGTATTCACACAAAACATGTTATCAATCAATCTAATCCAATTAATTAATTTGAAATTAACGACCATCCACTGTTCAAACAACGATTTGATTTTGCGCGAGTCTAACTCGTTTTACGAATAAGTACTCAAGTACTATTCTCGAATTATATTAAACTACAACATTAAATCCAATTTAATTTGTATTTAATACTAATTCTATATTAATTCTAAATTAAATATACACTTTTAATGTGTCTTTACGACTTAGATTCCAAATCTAATCGTTACGGGTCTCAAAGCCCAATTAACATCCAATGTCAATTTAATTAAAGTCCAATGGGCTTTTAATTAATTCATAAGGCATGGACTTTGGTCAACATGGGTCAAACCCAAATACCAAAGCCCATTTAAGGAATCACCCTTATAAGTCAAGAAGAAACCAATTTAGGCCTATTAGGCCCAATTAAAATTAAAGGTCCATTAAGTCATATTTAGACTTTATGGATATGGTTTTGGGCCCAATTGGATCCAACCAATTAGCCTAAACCAAACTTGGCCCAACCAAGCCCATTAATCCCAATTACAACTTTACAAGCCCAATTCCAATTTGGCCCAATTAATTAAATTATCAAAATTCCAAATTTCATAATTTAATTAACCTAAAGTGTATGCCATAATTAATTAACCAAATTAATATTTCCAAAACATCAAATTACACAATTAATTATGCTTATTATCATCAACTTATGTCCAACACAATTGAATCCAAAAATCACATCATTTTCATGCTACATAGTCACGACATTTTAGGGGTTTTTATGTCCAATTCCAAATTAATCCAATTAAATCTCAAATTAACATTTCCCAAATGATTTCAACTCATCCAATGATCAATATAAAAAAATCACCATGACTTAGGGTAAGCTCAAACTTTCGGCCAAGCCATAATTTTGGGGAAAATTGATCCAATCCAATTTTCACAAATTGATCACAAACACAACTCCAGTCATCCATATACAAGCATGCTCAAACAAGTAATTTCACTCAAACATGCTCAAATTCAATTTACCCAAATTTTACCCTAATCAAATTTCATGCTCAAAATGGCTCAAGATACCATTATTTGAGTTTCTAGATTAGTCCCAAGATCAATTCAAGCAGTGAAATCATGTGTGAATACTCAAAGAGGTATGGCGGAATCATACTTACATTGATCGGCTTTTACGATGCGAGGAACAACAAAAATCTCCAAGCTTTAACTCCAAGAAGCTCACGATTTTTGGCCCATTTTGTGCTCCAATTTTTCGGTCCTTCAATCTCCAAGCTTGGTGTGCATTCCATGCCCACGGGTGGGTTTTCCTATCACATTCGTAAGACTAGCACTCTAGAAATTTTGCCACAAAACTTCCTAAGAGTGGAGAGAGGAAGAAGAAATTGTGTTGGTTAGTTTTGATTTCCGAAATCAAATAAAACATATACCTTTTTGAATTTCCAAAGTCAAAAAAGTTACAAGCATTAAAGCCATCCAACCACCACCATCAATCACTCAAAAGTGACTAGTTGTCACATCACTCAAAGTGACTAGACATCACATCAATCAAAGTGACTAATGATTTGACGCTAGATGTGACTTGTGGGCCGCACTTGAATTCGAAATGCGAGTGGGCCCGCAAACACTCCCGGGCTCGGGTTCGCTAATTCCAAATTAATGAATTTTCAGTTGCGACGTAATTAAATCAAATTTAATTAAATAATTGTGCCTAGCAAAATTACTATTCACGTCGCTGACGAATTAATTCTAAACTAACTCGTTCGTCCGAATTAAAATCTAATTTTAATTCCGCGTCGAAATCTAATTTCGTATAATATATCGAATATATTATTTTATCGATTAATTCCAAATTAATCGTTCTCTCTCTTTAAATAATATTTTATCCCAGATAAAATCTCCGTAATTAATCCCAGATTAATTTCTCTCTTTTATAATTAATCCCAGATTAATAAAGTGCGAGTCATACGTCATCGGTGAATCTTCGGGAAGCGACCCATGAGATCCCCGGATATGTTGGCAGTAAATCCGGTCATCGGACTATCCGAACACGTACGTACCTAGTACTACGTTTTTACCGATTTACAAGACATGATTGGCTTCTAGCAAAGCACCGTGCCTACCCAATTCTCCAGAAATATTCTTATAGGAATATGTGATCTATATCAGACGTAATATACGTAGTATTGTGTATTACGATCCAGTATCGTTTTTCACGTGCAAGGCCTGGGGCTGGAATTGTGTCTGCCCCGTACGAAGCACATATCGGATCTCTGGTAACTAGTCTCTATAATCAGATAATCATGACCTAGTCATATTATCCCGATGACTGTAGTACATAAGAGCACCAGTTCCGTATCCTATGTGATCATCATCTCCACTATGACTGGAGTGATACTTCCATCTTGACATCACACCCAATACACTACGATTCTCAATATACCCAGAAGAGGCGTACACAGAACCTGTTAAAGGCCTGGACGACCAAAACTAAAGTATATTGATTGTCGCAAGTATTAGTGGTGCAAGTCTCAGGTTAAGACCAAATACACCTACCCTGATTCAGACTTCCATAGACACATAGTCATACTACCAATGGAATTCTGAGGGGTATATCCAGAGCGAAGCTGTTTCCGTACCATCGGTAAACACAACCTCATATTACACTTGCATGAGTATCCTATACCCAAATATATGAGAACTATGTCGTTATGCTCCCACAACGCGCACAAGTGTAATACTAGTCTTTTACGCATTATCGATGTCCAATCTCGATAATACTCTGACTAGGGATATTTAATGATTAAACCTTCGTGGATTGATACTGTCTCATATCATCTCAATCCGGAACTAATCATATGAACCTTCATCATTTATACATCTAGGTAATCCAATTACAAATGATAAAAAGGCAATTTCCTTTGTCACATAGTTACTTTGTACAACAACACCATGATCTGTACAAATAGTGATGCTATGGGTCATAATTGTCCAACAAATATAACGTCAAGAGTCGGTGGCATGTGTACGCCGCCCCTCAAGAATGAACAAGCTCTTCCTAAAGAAGTTGTGACAATTGTTTGACCTGCCAAATCTTCAGATTCATGGCCACTATAGTCATGATAGAGTGGCAGGCGAACTGGCGCGCTGGGGGCACTCGATCAGTATCTAGGAGTTCTTTCTGCTTATTATATGGTGGCCATCCGGGGCGATGTAGAGGGAGAAGAAGCTGACAGTGGACCACTAGAAGTCAGGGTGTAAGTTCCCGATCGAGACAAGAACTGTTCTAAGATGCTTTCAAAGAGCTCGTTAAGGAGGAACCCTGTTAAAAAATGATCAAAAACCACAGAAGGAAGATTCAGACTCGAAGAGTATTATCGGACGACCACACACAGAAAGCGAAAAATGTATTATAAAGCCTATCTTGAAATGACCCGCAAAGAGTTGTAAGAAGGACATTAGATCCCATGAATATGAATAAAACTTTCCCCTTTTAAATTTAAAAACTTGTCCACTTTTCTTGTTTGATATTTGAATGGGAAATGCATGTTCAATATTCTTGAGATATGCTCAAGGTCGAGATAAATCAAGTGGTGCTCGGTATCTGGAAAGAACGCCAAACCCGTGGTACGCCAATCCCCGGTGTCATTATCAAATCCCTTGGTGGAAGCGCTCCAACCCAGGTGCCTTCACTTTTGAGGGTCCAAAACGCATAAAGGGATGGAGGACATGCGAGGAAAATATGAAACCCCCGTGACACGCCAATTCCTGGCATCATTATCAAACCCCCGAGGCTAGAGCGTTATTACCCCATGACTTGCATTTCTGAGGAATTAGCTCGGGTAAGCCGAACACATGGATGATTTTCCCCCTGTGAGTTATTTGGCCGATCTCACTGAGAACCACTAGGTGCATAGCACGGTGATGACTGAAGTGCCTCTGTGACTATTTTAGCCTCGGATAGGCTAAACACAAGGAAGATTCTCCCCTTGTGAGTTATCTGGCCGATCCCACTGAGAACCACCAGACGCATAGCACGGGGACAATCGAAGTGCTTCTGTGACTCTTGTAGCCTTGGGGAGTCCGAACATGAGGATGTTTTTTCCCCTGTGAGTTATCTGGATGATCTTCTCCGGATCATGAGGAGCATAACACAGTGAGGGCCAAAAGGTCTCCGTGGCGTTTGCAGACTCTCGACTTGCCTAGCATGAGCCAAGTCTCATGGCGTTGTCCACTCCATGATCTGTAGCTCGATATTCCGGGCCGCTGAACTGTAAGATTCAAAATTATTATTTTGGGGTAGCCCCAGACAGGACGCTGTCTCGGGCGCTTGCACTATTAGTTTTTTGAGTCTTTGTAGAGTTTGTGCTAAGTCACCTCCGCAGTACTAACATTGTCTGGGTCAATATTTTCTCTTTATGGATGACCTGGATGAGGATGCTTTTACAAAGGTCCGGAGAGCACTGGAGGTTGAAAATTTTCCCTCGCGGTTAAGTCTCACCGGCTCGGGGTTGTATTCGTTCCACCGATGCCTCTTGTATTACTAGCTCGGGGTCGGGTCATGTCCCATCGAGTAAAGTCTTTCATCGGCATGGGTTCGGAGTATCTCCCCCATGACTATTCTTTGGTTGGCACGATGATGTTACATTCCATTGTGGCCAAATGTTATTATCAATTCGGGGTCAGGTCATGTCCCATTGAGTCAAGTCTTTCTTCGGCATGGGGTCGAAATATCTCCCCAATGGCCATTCTTTGGTTGGCACGAGGAAGTTATATTCCCTCGTGGCCAAGAGTTATTACTAGCTCGGGGTCGGGTCATGTCCCACAGAGTCTTTCTTCGACATGGGTTCAGAGTATCTCCTACATGGCCATTCTTTGGTTGGCATGAGGATGTTACATTCCCTCGTGGCCAAATGTTATTACCAACTCGGGGTCGGGTCATATCTCACTGAGTCAAGTCTTTCTTTGGCATGGGGTCGGAGTATCTCCCACATGCCCATTCTTTGGTTGGCACGAGGAGGTTACATTCCCTCGTGTCCAAGTGTTATTACTAGCTCAGGGTTGGGTCATGTCTCAACGAGTGAAGTCTTTCTTCGGCATGGGGTCGGAGAATCTGCCCTATGGCCATGCTTTGGTTGGCACGAGGAGAAAACATTCCCTCATGGCCAAGTGTTATGACCAACTCGGGGTCGTGTCATGTCTCACTGAGTCAAGTCTTTCTTTGGCATGAGGTCAGAGTATCTCCTCCATGACCATTCTTTGGTTGGCACGAGGAAGTTATATTCCCTCGTGGCCAAGTGTTATTACTAGCTCAGGGTCGGGTCATGTCCCACTGAGTCAAGTATTTATTCGACATGAGGTCGGAGTATCTCCCCAATGACCATTCTTTGGTTAGCATGAGGAGGTTAAATTCCCCCGTGGCCAAATGTTATTACTGATGGAGTTGGTGCTTGGAGTGCCAATCCGATTTGTATATTTTATTATTTATTAATAAAATAACTACATTTTTCATTTCATACCTCATTAATGGTATTGTCATTATGCGTATTAGGTTGATGTATAGATATGCTAAGAATGACATCGACCTTAGAATAGTTTTGACACTAGGTGTAAACTATTTTTAAAGTAAATATTCCTACTCGTTGGTTTTGGAATACGGTTGAATTCCTATAACCTAGAAGACTAACACATGTCGTATATTGGAATTGGAGTTCTAATGGTTTAACGCGATGTACCATGAGTTTTGGAAACTCGTATAGAAATGTGGGTATTCATTGGAGCGAATACTGAATGACTCATAGGTGATTCATAATAGTTGGAAGTACACACCACCGTCAATAGGAATCTCCTCGAGTCGAGTAGCTTATGTAATCCTTTGACTATATGATATCATTGATTTTGTGTGAGATCCTCCACACTTAGATGCCATGTATGTCAGAAACCTTTCATCACATCAGTTATGAAGAATCGTGGACATGTCGACATGAGATGTGCGTCTTGGAAATTTGACGGTATATTCTATGTTTCCTAAGCACAACTCGGATAGCCTATGACAGAAGGATTGTTAAACATATGTGATGACCTCAACTTGTATAGTTTAGAAAGTTCGTTCGTGTTCTTCGCGAGTTCGGAGGTGGCCGAATTGCGTATATATTAGCTAGACTTATATGACGAACATATCTGAACTTAGAGAGTACCAATATAAAGTATACTCGTTGAGCACTTGGGTAGCCGATTATTTTTGATAAAAGATAATATTCGATATTATAATTATCAACTAAGATAATCAAGTGTTATTGGATAACATTGATTATTTACTTTGACCTAATTGGATTAATTGGATTAATTCAATAATTACACAAGGGCTTAATTGTAAAATCATAATTATCTCTACCATTTGAGGATATTATGGTAATTGTAAGTATGTAATAATATGTGGTTTTGGCTTGATTTAATTGGATTAAATTAAAGTGGCAAACATTGAACTAATCCATTTCCTAATCATTAGCTTGATTTAATTGGATTAAATTAAAGTGGGAGACAATGGAGATTAGTCACACCTAATTATATATATTTGGACAAATTAGATTAAGCCCACTTAAAGTTGATTACAACTTTTATTAATTAAAAATTGCCTAAGTTTTGCTATAAATAGCAAACTTTAGGAAGGTTTTGATTACAAGTTCAAATACAAGCATAAGCAAATTCTTGAGAGATTAGCCTAAGTTAGAGAAGTGTTTAGAGAAGCTTGTGAGGTCTCTAAAATATTTCATTAAGGAGAAATCAAGATTAGATCTTGAAGTGAAGATTGCTTGCGTTGGAAATCAAGATTGGATCTTGAAAACAAGCTTGCACACCTTGGAGGTTCTCCGACGATTTCAAAAAAGGAGAAGTAGATTGGATATTGCATCAAGCTTACTAGATAAAGTTTGGTCTTCTCCTAAGATATGTTTATTTATGTATTAGATGCATGATCACATAGCTTAATGTTGAAATAAGGCTAATAAATTGTGTTAGGATGCTTTGGAAGTATAGACACAATATGTTTGTAATTAGGTCAAAATATTCATGTTGGACATGAAACAATTAATTAGAGCTCTAGATTAAAGCTTATAGTTATGGCTACCATTCTAGAATCACTTGACCACCTTTGGGTGACCTAGAATTATTCACGAGACATTTTTTATTGGGATTCTAATTTGGTTTGTGTAATGGATTCAAAATTTACGCAAGTGCGTATTTAGAATAAATTTATGTTTTTGTAAAAATATTTGATATTTTGAAAAACTTGATTTTTATTCTATAACATTTGTTAATGTTGGTTTTGAAATTAAAAATTAATTTTGGGTGTTTTTGAAGTGTTTAGGGAAGACCGAAAACTATTAGGGTAATAGACCCTAATAGCATCAGCTCTCTGGAAATTTTCCAGAGAGTTGTGCTTTTGAAAGCAATTGAAAAACAAATAAAAAATGGTTGTCATGCGCTACAGTGCGTGCACATGATTTTTATTTTTACTCGTTCTGGAGTTTCCGGACTCCGATTCTATCCCGGTTTTTCCTATACACTCGTAATGGAATATAATATTTTATTAAATAATTTAAAATTACACCCATACTTGATATCCATAGGTTAGACCCATTTTCGATGCCCGAGGCATCGATCCGACTCTAGGGGTTTCACAACTGCCCCAACAATTACCAGCTCGGGGACCGATAATGTCCCACCGAGTCAAGTATTTCTTCGGGATGAGGGTCAGAGAATCTCCCACATGGCTATGTTTTGGTTGGCATGAAGAGGTAACATTCCCTCGTGGTTAAGTGTTATCATCAACTTGTGATCGGGTTATGTCCCATAGAGTCTGGGTTTTTTCTTCGACGCGGGTTGGAATGTCTCCCCATGGCCATGTTTGATTAGCCCGAGGAGGCAATATTCCCTCGTGGCCAAGTATTGAGGGTCGGGCGACCTCAAAGATTCGAGAAATTATTCTAAGTATTGAAAGGAAAAGACAAACATACAACAATCAAAAGACATAGAAAGTGCAAAAGGTAAATTAAGAAATGAAAAGTGTTAAATACAAAGGTTCCCCTCGGGGTCACCCTGAAAAACATACAGAGTAAAAAATTTTTAAGTTAGGCCATAGTGGCCTCGGGATGAGGGGCTGTGGCAGAAGCTTCGGGTTCAGAGGCAGCGATAAGAGCATCAGGCTCCAGGACCGAAGCATGTTGAACATGTTATAAGAAGGATTCTGTAGGGTCAGCTGTCACCGGCTCATGTAGAATGCTTGGATCAGGATTGGAAGGGGTAGAGGAAGGGCCCATAGCAGTTTCTGGCACTGGGGAAGGGATAGACTCAAGATCTTGACCCATTTAAAGAACTTGGTCATTCCCGGAGGCTTCATACAGATTACGGAAAACTTCTTCCAGAGAGACCTCCCTCTTGCATATTATCACAACAGTGCAGACCATTTCCAAGTCTGCTTCAGGTTGAAGCTCCCCAAATATCCCAATACAACTCTCTATTCCTTCAACCTTCGATTTTTCTTTAGCAGACTCCAGCCGACCAAGCTCCTCGGTCTTCATCTTTCTTAAATCCTTATAGAATTTCTCCAGTAGGTCCGATTTGTCCTTCAACCTTTTCTCCGAGGAAGTCAGCTGCCATTTCAGGGATTTGACGTCATCATTTAAGCGTGTGGCCTCATACTTGGCATAATCTCTCTCCGAATTGAGCCTATCATTCTCATCCTTGACTATTTCCAGTTGTTTAGTCAATTCTTGTTCCTGCTCAGTTAGGCGACTTTGAAGCCTTTGCGCTTGCCCCCATTGTGAGAGTGTGCTGACAATTAGGTCCTGGTTGGTGGACATGGCATAAACCACCTGCAAGCAAAGGCGTGAAAGTCAGTAAGGGAGGATGAAGTAAAAAAGTAGTGGATGGACGATTTCAGCAACCTGGGTAAGGAAATCGCAAGATTGGTCAACAATATAGGTTATTGATTACGCCCAAAAAAATTTCGCGGTTATCGCAGTATAGTTGGAGTGTCGATTCCTCAGAGAGATGGTTACAAGAAACTAATTTACTCAAGCAAAAAATTTAACAATAACTTAATGAAAATAGATAGATTGAATTGGTGATGAAAAATAAAGATTATGAAAAGTATGCAGGAAATATCAATATAGAGAAGCAACAAAGCGTCAGGAATCCCTCTTGTATCAAGTTCTTATATTCAGTTATTGATTCCTTTTATTACTCAATTGAAGGTTTCACATCTCAAACCAACAATCAGAAGATATTCAATTCTAAACATATTAAATTCTAAGGTAATCGATGAATCATTTTCTCTATGTCTACATCACACAAAGTTATCATTATGACCTATCTAACGTCGACAATATATCCTCAGGCAATACTGCAGCAGAAGATCAAATCATAAAATAACTTTACCAGTCACAACTGGGTTCCCCAATCATACTTAGAAGAAGCATAATTATTCCTATATACAAGTTGGTAAAACACAATCTCTGGATTATAAATCGAAAGATAATAAAGAATAACAACCATCAATTGTATTAAACGTTAAAACGTACTTAGGAATCAACAACATGAACATAAAACTTAAATACAAGATTTCATCCTTAGCTTTGCCTATGAGGTTAGTTCTCCATGTAGAAGAGGGATATAGCCTTGATAGATCGGAGAGATATCATGTCGGCTTGAAGTTCTTCGTCATTCTCTCTAGAAATGATGTTTATGGATCTTTGTTGTGTGTTTATTCTCTATTTTTATCCATTTTTCTCTCTGTTTCTTCTCCCGAGGGTTTTGGATGAACTTGGGTTTATATAGAGGGGTCTCGAAGTCCTTATTTACGTAAAAAATGAACTAAGCAAAAACCCTGGAAAACGTATCCATGTCGCGATGCGTGGCCATTGTGCGTCGCGACGTGTGGCCGTAGCTTGCAGGATAATGATTCATGCGTTTCTGCTCTTTTCCTTCGTGCTTCCGATGTGTCCATAAGGTCCCGAAACATGCGTAATTGCTCCAATATCCATGTTCCATTGCTTCATAATAATAAAACATAAAATAAACCAGAATTAAGATTAAATATGTGATAATCAAGCTGAATTAGCGATGTTCAAAGTATATTTTCATGCACTTATCACAACCCCCAACCAGCTTATTGCTAGTCCCTAGCAATTCAAGCGCGAAAATAAAATAAGAACTAAATAAATAAATAAAAACTATCTAAGCCACTTTCGTAAGGATCACGATTGCATTTAGCATATGCAACAAGACTTTAAACCCCTAAGTGACCCTGGTGGACAAGTATAGTCTCATGAAGGCTTACAGTGACGACACCCACAAACGTCATTTAAAAACACATACAATCATGCAAAAACAAAATGAAATAGTCCCAATAGTTATATATATTATTGTCCCAGAGAGCCTTCAAAGTACTCAAAGCAACTCAAATCCAAGTTCTTAAATAAATCATCTAAGCCAGACTCACAGTGAGTGTGTGTAAAATTTCACTCACAACTCGACTCCTAGGTAATCTAACTCAATGATTTCGTTTAAAAATTGGGATCCAATGGGTCAAACTAACCTAGATGTCTTAAATGTGCTCTGTAATTGCCTTTCTGTGCTCAATATGATATGATTTCTATGTCTCTTTTTTTATTTTTCTTTTCAACTTTTTTTCAACACACCTACCATTTAAGGTAGCATTTCTCCTCATGGTGGTCCTAACACTCGCCCATGGGTAACTTCACGCTTATCGGTTATAAGTGGTATAATTTCTTTTTTTTTCCTCTGTTTTTTTCTTTTCTTTCTAAACTTTCTGCTTTTATTTTTAACCATACCATACATCATAACACTAGAAAATCAGGATAGACATATAAGAAAACGGTCATTCATCGACATGTAATTTCTTCAACCAGTCACCTTGCCAACTATATAGGCTCTTACTGCTAAAAACCTATAGTTAAGTGCTTACGAGTCTAACCTAGATCAATTACTCAAGGCATCAAATAAAATTACATTAAAGAACTTATCTTTTCTAAGTTTTACCTTAAAGCAAACAATATCATCATTGGACTTATGCTTTACTATTAAGGACTAAAAACAAATAATTTTTTTTAATAACATGTATTATCGCTGCATGTGTACACCTTCACACTTAAAACTTGCATTGTCCTCAATATAAGATAAATATAAAGAAAAAGTATCAAGGAAAAACACTACCACACATGGAGTTGATCAGGCTCATGCTGGTGAGACTTTAGTTGTGTGAACTGTGTAGGTTGCGCTAACACCTATATAAATACTCATACAAATAATAAACATGCAATTAGCACATAATAAAATAAAACTAAAGTAAAGAAACAAAATTAAAATTATAAATAAAAGAATAAAATAAATGTAGATGCAAGGGTTGATTCCCTGCTAGCGCTAAGTTTAACGTCTTCAGCCAGACGCAACCACCCAAATGGTCATGGTGGTTGCCATGTAGCGAACGAAGTAGTCTCATATGCTTTCTTCTTTGGTAGACACTAATGATGAAGACATGAAAAAGAATTTATAACTGGTTGCGGCATTGTATCCATCGATCCCTCATGATCTACTGATGGTTGAAATTTGAAGCTGCACATATGAAAAAATTGGTTCAACCTACTTTTTAACTTCCCAAGTATCATATTCAATTGAGCACCCACTCTCATTTTCCTCCTTTTACGGTGTTTGGGATCGGGTTCAGTTCGGGAGGGTTTGATTCATGTTGTAAATAAGCTATTTCTGGTAGGATTGTGTCTATCAGGTATGTGTAATGACACTCATCATCATCCCGTGGTTGTTTCTCAACATGAAAAATGTTCACCTTCAATGTCATATTCCTAAATGATAGCTTCATGAGACCATTCCTGCAATTGATAAGTGCATTAGCTGTAGCAAGAAAAGGTCTACCTAAGATGAGGAGAATTTTTGACTCAGTGTCAACCACAGATTGCGTATCTAAAATCAGAAAATCAACAGGGTAGTAGAATTTATCAATTTACATAAACACATCCTCAACTACTCCCCGTGGTGTTCTGGTAGAGCAATGAGCTAATTATAAAACCATATATGTAGGTTTAATCTCTCCAAGTCCTAGCTATTTATAGATAGAATATGGCATGAGATTAACACTAGCACCAAAATCTAATAACGCCTGACCAAACTCATATGTGCCAATATGGCAAGTGATAGTGGGACATCCCGGATCTTTGTACTTTGGTGGAGTCCTCTGTTCAATTACTACACTTGCTTGTTCTGTTAAGAATGCAATCTTCTTCACAAGATGCTTTCTTTTCATGGTGCATAGATCCTTCAAAACCTTCGCATATGTAGGAACTTGTTTGATCACATGTAATAGAGGAAGGTTAATTTTTACATGCTTTAAATATTCTAGGATCTCACCATTTGGGTCTGGAGCTCCCGTAGTAGGCCTAAAAGCTTGAGGGAAATGTATTCTAACTGGGATATGTGGCAATTGTTCTTCATGATGAGTATCTGTACTAGTGTCCTTAGTGGCACCTGCAATATTGGAGGTCTTCTACGTCACTACCTTTTTACCAGTCCTAGTAAATATGGCATTAACACCTTTTACATTAGCTGCTTCATGATCAGCCTATGCCATGTGTTGCCCTTGTAGATTCGGCTGAGCTTGAGATGAGAATTTTCCTTATTCTTGCACACTCAGGACATTAGTCAATATGGAGACTTGACTCTTAATCTCCTTATTGTCATTAACTATCTGAGCTATCAACGACTCAAACCTTTGATTGGTTTTGCTTTGGGCCTCTACAAATTTGTTCTGGGCCTCTACAAATGCTTGCACAGTATCCTATAAAGAATTCTTAGGAACGGCAGGTGTGTGATACTGGGGGGTACTGTAACCTCTAGTTTGTGGTGTCTGACTAGGCTGTGGGGGCTCATGTTTCCAACTAATATTGGGATGGTTCCGCCAATTAGGATTATAGGTATCTGAATACAATGTATAAGGCTTCTTGTATGTCCCAAATGTATTGCATTGTTCCTCATATGTTTCCATTATCTCACCATATACAGGGCACTCTTGGGCCAAATGGTCAGTCCATTTGCACACAAAACATTCCCATTGGGGTTCTAAGGGGCTACTGCATGTATAGTCTTGCTATATTTGGATATTAAAGCTCCCATCTGTCTAGTTAATGGCCCAACTTGTGCCTTAAGACTATCATCTTCCCTAAAGTGGTGTATGCCTCTGCCAGAAGAAGTGGGGTGTGTCCTATCATGCTATCAATGGCATTAGGTCCAGTCCAGATGTGAGATTTCTCAGCTAAGTTATTCAAGTACTCTAATGCCTCATCAGGGTCATTTCAAATGAACTCACCATTGTAAATTGTCTCAACAAATTGGCGCTCTCTAGGGGTTAGACCGTCATAAAAATAGTTCACTAAGTGCCAACTCTCATATCCGTGGTGAGGACAACTAGCTAACATCTCTTTAAACGTCTCACAAGTTTGATAAAGGGTTTCATTGTCTTTCTGAGAGAAGGTAGATATTTGTCTTTTCAGGGCATTCGTTTTATGGTGTGGGAAGTATTTGTTAAAGAATGCCTGTGTTATTGCCTCATGATCCTATTGACTGGGGTCTCAAAGAATACAACCAGCGTTTAGTTTTATCCTTAAGGGTGAAAGAGAAGAACTTAAGTCTAATTGTGTTTGTAGTCCCAAACCGATCATGGAAATTTGCTACAACCTCTTCAAATTCTCTAATGTGCACATAAGAGGTATCGTTCTCCAAACCATGAAAGGTTGGGAGATACTGTACCATTCCAGGTTTAAAATCTATATGTGGTGCATTAGGAGGAAACATGATGCATGATGGTGTAGCTGTGCGAGTGGGATGGATATACTCTTCAAGAGTCCTTATGGGTGGTCTCTCGTACTCACTCATGATGTGTGTGCAAGATGTAGATGATGTGGCAAAAATATTATCAAACAGACTTTATGAGTATGAGATTTCAATCCTAACAAATCTACCAAACCTATCCATACGACTAGGCATGCACTCAAACACGAGTAAAACAAGGAAAAAAATAAAGGAATAAACTAAAAATAAATAAATAAATAAAATCAAAACTGAAATAAAATAATAAATAATTAATTAAATAATAAAAAAGAATAAATATGGAATGAAGTTACCGCTTTTGTTATTGACCAAGCAAACCTGTTCATTTTGCTTGTAAACCGTCTCCCCGGAAACGGCGCCAAAATTTGATTACTTCCAAAAAAATATTCGCGGTTATCGCACTATAGTTGAGGTGTCGATTCCTCATAGATATGGTTACAAGGAACTAATTTACTTAAACAAAAACGTTAGCAATAACTTAATGAAAATAGATAAATTGAATTGGTGATGAAAAATAAAGATTATGGAAAGTATCCAGGAAATATCAATAGAGAGAAGCAGCAAAGCGTCATGAATCCCTCTTGTATCAAGTTCCTATATTTAGTTATTGATTCCTTTTATTACTCAATTGAAGGTTTCACATCCCAAACCAACAATCAGAAGATATTCAATTCCAAACATATTAAATTCTAAGGTAATTGATGCATTATTTTCTCTATGTTAACAACACATAAAGTTATCATTATGACCTATCTAACGTCGACAATATACCCTCAGGTAATACTGCAGCAGAAGATCAACTTAAAAATAACTTTACCAGTCACAATTGGGTTCCCCAATCATACATTGAAGAAGCATGACTATTCCTATATGGAAGTTGGTAAAACACAATCTCTGGATTATAAATCGAAAGATAATAAAGAATAACAACCATCAATTGTATTAAACGTTCAAAATTACTTAGGAATCAACAACATGAACATAAAAACTTAAATACAAGAGTTTATCTTTGGCTTTGCCTAGGAGATTAGTTCTCCATGTAGAAGAGAGATATAACCTTGATAGATCGGAGAGACGTCATGTCGGCTTGAAGTTCTTCGTCTTTCTCTCTCGAAATTGTGTTTGTGGCTCTTTGTTGTGTGTTTCTTCTATCTTTTTCTCCCATTTTCTTATGTTTCTTCTCCCCCTAGGGTTTTGGATGAACTTGGGTTTATATAGAGGGGTCCCGAAGTTCTTATTTGCGTAAAAAATTAACTAAGCGAAAACCCTAGAAAACGTATCCGTGTCGTGACGCGTGGCTATTGTGCGTCAGGACACGTGGCCGTAGCTTGCAGGATAATGATTCCTGCATTTCTGCTATTTTACTGTGTGCTTTCAATGTGTCCGTAAGGTCCCGAAACATACGTAATTGCTCCAATATCCATGTTCCATTGATTCATAATAATAAAACATAAAAAAAACCATAATTAAGATTAAATATATGATAATCAAGCCGAATTAGCAATGTTCAAAGTATATTTTCATGCACTTATCAGTCCTCGATCTCCTTTGCTTTCTCGAGACTGACCGCATTTGTAATACGATTGACAGTTGGGAAAAGGGTGGGTAAGATGATCCCTCATCTTCTCAGGAAGGTCGCCGGATCCTAGAGGCGAGATGTTGTCGGTAGACTCGGTGGAGGCCGCGAGACGTTTGCCTTTAAGGGCCACAGATTTCTTTTTGGTGGTCTTGACGGGAGGCTCCTCGGTATCGTCATCCCCGACCTGGAGGAAGTGACGCTTCCGAGGTCTAGGAGCAGTTGGAATGACTTGAGGAATGAAGGAATCCCCCGCAGAAGGGGAATGCAGGGAAACACCAGGCTGTTGGACAGGGAGGCTCGGTTATGGAGGATGCAAAGGTCCTGCGGATGAGGAAGCGAGATGAATAGATCTCTATCTGGCCTCGGGAGGAACAGGCTTGGGGAGCCTACCCCGAGCTCCCTTAGGTTTTCCCCAGATCACTATGGTTAGCTTCTCGGTGATCTTGTTCACATCTTTCTTGGTTGAAATCCTTCCAAGCAAAAGAAAAATATATAAGTAAAAGAAGGTGATAACTGAAAATTTCAGAGTTAAAACACGGGAAGTCATCAGGTCGGTCCGAGCTTACTAGACTTCTTAGAGTGAGATGGTGGAATGTGAGGGATAAGGCCCGAGGTAGTTAGGGATGAAGGATTGAGGAGATCATGAGCGTTACTCCCATATGTAGATGCTGACTTGATTCGTTCCTGGTTGCGATAGTATACCTTAGGGATTTCTCCCCAGCAAGCTATGAGACTCACAAAGGTTAGATGAAGTTCAGGTATAAAAAATGAATGCTCAGGTCAGGAAATTACCTCCAATTCGAAATACATTGGGGATCAGTACGCTCGCACCATCCTCATACCGGAGTATCCCACAAGAGCCTTGAACCCAAAACCATTTATCATTGAATTTTTTATTTATGGCCGGGAGTTGGGAGATCAGTGGGATGTCCCATGCATAATAAAAAAGGTAATACCAACCATTGTATTCCTTCAGATTGGCATTTATTCAGTACATCTTCTGCAGTTCACAGAATTCGGGCTCTCCCAAACCAGCCCGACTCTATATCACGTGCAGACCAGACGACACCCTCCATCCATTCAGATTCAGTTGGCATGGGGCCAGGTTCATACTGGCCTATATTTTTGAAAAGTATGTTTGAATGGGCAGACACAACCCCACTTCAAGAAAGGCTTTGCACACCGCTACCCGATCGATTTCGTGGCGGCTGGCAAGATCACCGTCATCTGGGACTAGAAGTTTGATATCGTCGGGAATGAAGTATGTTTCCCTCAAATCTTGCAGATCCACCTCGGTTATGGACGAGACTCGATCCATGTCAAGACCCTCAAAGTCTAGCTCTGGTCGGTGAGGCTCAGGTCGGACAACTCTCCGTTGGTGGCCATGTCTGTTCCCATCAGAAGTGCTAATAGAGATGTCGTAGTCTTTGAGGCTTTAAGACCCTGAGTTGTGTATCACTATAGGTCGGAGCGGTACATCAAGTGGAAACATTTTGAGAGGAATAGGGGAAGTGGAAGACTCAGTGTCAGACATTCCTATTGAAACACGGGACAAAGAGGTTGGTCATCAAAGAGTTAGTGTTAGTAGAGTTTTGCCCGAAGGCTTACTGGTTCCTTCCCTACCAAGTGTAAAACCCTAGAAAGTTCAACAACGCCCTAAGCAACACCATTATCTTAAGTTTCTCAAGTCACAATCACAAATGCACCAAAGATATTCCACAAACACATGCATCCTAAACTCGAAACCCAGATCAACTCGCCAAATCATACATTCATGAGACCCAAGTTCATCCTCAAACCGAAACTATCCCAAAAAAACCCATAAAAAATTGAGTATACACATGAGAAAACAGAACAACCAATACAATATCAAAGAGCATGAAATAAACGAGACAGAAATCAGTGGGGAACTTATTTGTTTTAAGAATAGAGGATGAGCGAATTCTGAGATTTGAGGAAGATTTGCAGTTGTGAGATGCTCTTGAGAGCGTTTAGTTTGCTTTGAAGAAAAAGAAGTTGTAAAAGAAAAATTGGTGGGTGGTGGCTCTTTTTACGAGCAGATCAGGGTAATTCTGATTATCGGATCGGAGAGAGTGGCTCATATAAGCGCCAGATGTAGGGCAGTTTGGCTTCATCGATTAAAATCTAAATGAACAGACGAGATGAGGGACAGTTCAGTTCCTTTGAAATGAGCCGGTTGTATCGTTTGGGCGCGCAAGTCACGAGAGTGCGACAAGTGGCAGTATGATAGGGAAACTCTAGGGCGATTTGACGTGCATTTAAGAGGGCAATGATGGTTAGGTAATTCCCAATGGGCGGCTTTTAGAAAATCAAGAGAGACATTTATGGTGGCATGACAATGCCCTTAGGTGGCATGACAATGGTATAGTTAATTATTATTTTTATACAAAATATGATTTGAACTTAGACTCTCCGAATATTTATTTTTTAGGTTTATAGATTTATATGTAAAAATCATATATATAAATAAAAACAGTTAACTATACATTAAAAATTAAAATATAAAACTAATCATCAGGCTCATGATCCCTTTCAATTGCGATCCTCCTCAGAAGCTCTAATGCCTCATCTAATATCCGCTCCATTCCCTTTTGTCGACCCTCCATTCTCTTATGTCGCTCCCCGATCCTCGTCATAGCCTCATCTATCGTAATCACATGGTCACGTAACAAAGTGACTATGAGATCACCAGCTACACGATGAGAAGTGTGAGATAGCCTAGTGACATCTCAGCTTACTAGAGGAGGAGGATGAGGAGAAAGAAACCTATGATGGCTGGTTCTGTTAGGGTTGATGCTTGGAGTGCCAATCCGGATCGTATTTATGTCCGATTCATGAATACAAACAATGTCTTTTTCCATAATATTACTTATTTAATGGTAGTACCTCTTGTCTTATATATATATATTCGATCTAATTACGATTAGATATCTAATTATGACTAGATTGAAACTAAATCTGATTTAGTGATACATGTATATTAGACAAAGACCCTAGGATTTATAATGTAGTGCGCAGTTACAACTTAGTTTGTAATTAACATTGGGAAGCGTTACTATAAGTTGTATATCCTTAAATAAAATTCCTGGTCAAGATTTACTAACACGGGTCGGTTAGTAAAATCCGCTGAGACCAGTACATGTCATATATCGTGACTTGGTCCGATGGTTTATCCCAATGAACCATGAGTCTCGGGAGACTCATATAGACATATAGGTATTCATTTGATAAACACTGAATGACTCACTGAAGATTTCCTAATAGATGGCACACCAACGTCAATAGGAATCTTCTCGAGTTGAGCGAGCATAATGATCCTTCGACTTGAGATACCACAATGGATATATGAGTTATCATCCACACTTTGATGGCAGTCACGTCACTGATCTACTTAGATAAGACCTCCGCCTGTTCGTTGGGTGTGGACTGATGCTCATGATATCCAGTGCGTATCAAGATAGAATCCGTCAGTCCTGTGTACAGGGCATAAGCATCCTACACGTGTTTGCGATTTAGTAAATCCATAGCTGTGGTGTAACTTTAGAAATCAGTTCCGAGTGTTATTTAGAGATCGTAAATTTGAAAGTCGACTATATTATACCATAATGATTTGATGTTCTTATCTATATCCCAGGTATAATATGGATAGCCTGTGACGGAGAGATTATACGTATGCAATAACCTCGACTTGCATAGTTTAACGAGATTATCTGTGGTCGTCATAATTCATGAGTGAGTGAATTATGGACACGAAATTGGATTTCGTGACGGATAAACCTAAACTTAGAGAGTCCCACAATATGAAGTGTACTTGTTGAGCACTTGGGCAACACGTTATGAATAATACAGATTATTCATAATATTTTACCGAATTAAATGAGTTAATTCGAATCGTTTAAACGGTTAAACGAAAACACATGCATATGGACTTTTTTGGTCAATCGTAATTATTGTGTATTTATATTAGATACACATTAATTAATTGTCAAATGAGACTTTGACACATGCCATTAATATATGTATTTGTTATTAATGTAAATAAAAATACATATATAATAAAAATTATATTAATTAATTATTTAGATATTTAAATGTTAAATATTTAAATAATTAAATGATATTTATATTTCATAATTGTTATGTTATATGGCCAATGATGAGTGGTAAATAGATCACTATTTCCCACTCATTTGACTTAATATTTTTTTTATATTTTCTTGAGTTTTGTGAATATTTTGATGTGTTTTGTGGTATTTTACAGATAAATAAAATAACAGAACTCTCTGGAATCAATTCCGGGCCAAAATAGTGAAAAACGGACAAAAAAGGGAAAAATGTAAATTTCCTATTAAAATGCACCATTTACTAAAATACACCGTGCTAAAATGCACTGTTTGATAACGTGCGTCAGAGACTGCTAACATGCGCCGGACATGTGTCACAATCAGAGAAGTTTTGCTATCATGTGCCATTACTAACATGCGTCTACCACGTGTCAACATCACATCAAATATGCTAACGTTCACCAGACACGTGTCACCATCACATGCTGCTGATACTCATCATTGAAACATGTCATTTCTTGCGTCATGCTGACGTCAGTGTCGTGACGCACACACCTTTACGCATCGCGACACCAAGCCAATAATTCAGCTAATAATTCTGCCGATGCCACGTGTCACCATCTCCGCGAAGCCCGTACCAAGCGTCCACCATCAACGGCGTGTCACGGCGCGTAAGGTTGCAAGTATCGCGACGCGTGAGGCCAAATTTTACCTATAAATTGAGGCCGAATTTCATTTATAAAATCATACATTTTTCTGAGGAATTCCTTAAGAATAATAAGAAGAGTGTATATTGCTTGTTTATTACAGCTTTCTGTATTTAATTTTATTTACTTTACGCAATAGTACTTTCTTTTCTTTAATTTTCAGTCTTTATTTTATATTTTTAGCATGAGGAGGTAACTCCCCTCTGCTGGGGTGAAAGGTAAGCTTTTAATACTAATATATAGATTAATCTCCCTTTATTAAAATATATAAACTATTTAAAACCTGACTTAATAGGATACCGCTTTTATGGTCGGTTTGACTTAATTAAATTGATTTTAACCTGACTAAAATGGATACCGCATGTATGGTCGGTTTGACTTAATTATAAATTTGACTTAATCAGGATACCGCATATATGGTCGGTTGGTAATATCACGCAAAGTTTATATATTATAATAATGAAGATATCTAAATAGAAGTAATAAAAGTGGATCCTCTAACCTCAACATTTTCTTTTATTGTATTTTTACCTTTTTAATTTCCAGCACTTATTTTGTGTCATTTACTTTATTTAAGCTTACTAGCCTTAAATATGTGTCGTAACTAAACCTGTTATCTGGGGTTGTGATGACTTCCAATATCACCGGTTTATAAGCGGTTATTTTATAGTTTGAGTAATATAAAGGTTTATTTATTAAGTCTTAAGCTTAATGCTTCTTGTAAACTGACCATTAATAAGATTGATGTGGTAAACTAAAAATAAACTTGATAAATGAATTTTAGGTTTCGGCCTTAGACTTAATAGCCCACGATCTTCCTTGAGGATAGATAACCCTTTAATAGATTTCCTTACAAGATATACATATACCTGTCGGGCGGGGTAGCCACAATTGAAACTTAATCTTAATGAATTCAAGTAACTTGGTTGACATAGACATATGATTAATTGGGTTACACTGGGTATTTGCATCTGACCATCGACATAGACTTTTGCAGAATTTCGCATTCCAGGTTAGTAAACCAATATATTACACAAACATGAGATAACCACTTCATCTTTAAAAGATATTGGAAGGATTCACAACCCTAGATAGTTTCTTAATATTGAATTTTCCCTTAATTTACTTTCGCACTGTTTTATTTATTCGTCTTTAGTTTAAAGTCACCATCCAATCAAACAACCAATCTATTAGATACTCGTAAACATTTGGCTTCATAAATTAATAGCTTAGGTATTAAGTCCTCGTGTGATCGATATATTTTATACTACTTGAACGATACGTGCGCTTGCGTTATACATATATGATTACGCCGGTCAGCCAATTATTATTTGTACATGTGGCATGTTTTAATTAAAATTTAGGTGTGCAAATTTGATTTGTTAATATAAAGTTTAATTCTATTTAATTGATTTAAATTCCAAAAAATGACCAATTACCCTTGTAAAGTCGATTTTGAGCTTTTAAAAGGAAATAAATTTTTTCTTTTCTCTTTAGAAGCAAGCTTGGCCGAATACTCCTTCACCAAAAATACTCTCAAATGCTTGATGATTCAAGGAAGGAAAAAAGAAAATCAAGAAAAAAAAAGGCTTAAGGAATTAGGAGAATTAAAGGTAATTCTATATATCCCTAAGCTTGAAAACATGTTTCTTATTTCTTGATGATCTAGATTATTCTAGGGTTCTTATTTTCTTAAGAATTTGGGGTTTTTGTTTTGGTGGATGGATTTGAAGGCATGGAGCATGTGTGAAGTAGAATTGGATATATTATTATAATATTTATTCAATTTGACCATTTGATGATATGTTGTCATTCTGGAGTGTTATGACCACTCTTTTAATGCCTAGAATTATTCTTGGGTGGTTCATTTGTGGTGACTTTAGTTAGGGGTGTTCGCGGTGCGGTTCGGGGTGGTTTTTTCGTTTTTTACTTCAAACTGCGCGGGTTGGCGGTTTGGGAAATTAGAAAACGAAACCACAAATTTGACAAGGAAAACCGCGGCGGTTCGGGTTGGCGGTTTAGCGTGTTTGGGTCGGCAGTTTGGATTATAAATGTTTTTAGAAAATTTTGTGTGTTTTCACATTATAATTGAAGAAAAAATTACATATTTTCATTTATTCATTACATATTGTTATATGATCATTAAATATCTTAATTTTCATAGTTAAAAAAGAAGAAAAATATAAAATAATATTTAATTTGAACGCGGGTCGGCGGTTTAGGCGGTTCGAGTCAAAATTTGATGTTTGGGCGGTTCGCGGTTTGACATGCGTCAAAACCGCACACCGACCTGAAATTTGCGGTTCGATTCGGTGCGGTTCAAAATCATTTTTAATATTTTTTCAAACCGCGCGGTTCGACCCGAAATTGTGTTCACCCCTAACTTTGGTTGGTGTTAAGATTAATTAGATTAATATTGAAAAATTGGATTTTAAGCATGAAAATTTGATATATTTAACTTCTGGAACAGATCTGGATAAAATGTGTATTTGGTGATGATAAATATGTCATATGAATGTATTGGATGTATTTTGGGTGTTGGAACAATTGCCGAAATTATTTCGGAGTTGAAATAAGCGAAAATGATGAAAAATGACGTTATTGGGTGACTTTTGAGCCAACCGGATGACGGATGCCCAAACAGTGAATTGGTAACTGTTCGGGCAGCCCATGAACTGCCATAGCACTATTGCGGCTGAGCTGGGCAGCCCTCATGTGCATTGGGTGGTCGGTTTGGTCAAAAACGCGTTTTATACCATTTTACAGAAAAATATTTCGTAAAAATTTCGCGATGTTTCTTAAATATTATGTCATTATTTGATATCGAATAAATATGTTTAGGTGAAATATGAATGAATTATTCATATTAGTTATTGAATAATTTATTCGGCAATTTAAAAAGTTTTAAAATTACGATTTCATCCGAACCGCGAGCTTCCGCTGCTCCCGCTCCAAAATCCCAACAAAATTGGTATCAGAGCATGTCTGATCCTTCATCCATTACATTAATCATGCTTGATATATGATATATAATCCAATTTTGATGTTTGTACATGCACGTAATCTATATGTTTCTTGAATTTTTGGTTCTACGCTAACGGGAAACATAACGAAAATTTAATAGTTAAGTTAAGTTATGTTTTCTAAGGTAGAATTGAATTGTTTAGAAAATGATCTAGATTAAAATTCTACATATGATATAGAACAATGCTTCCTTGAGGAATATCCCCGCTTAAATAAGGCCGTAAAGTAACGTGTATTGGATGCATGTTTATTGGTCCGTCTTGTCAATACGGTTTATGGGTATCTTTCTATGGCTGCATCCGAGAAAGTGCCAAAGCAGTGAGGGTGTAGTTAATAGAATTTTATCCATGCCAGATGTATAATTGATACTAGACAAATTCAAGTGAAAGTGGAAATCCTGAACGTGCCAAAACTGTCAGGACTACATCGGTAGCTTGAGTTTGTCATTGGCAAGTGAAGCTTTGATACGCCTCCTTATGAACGTGCCAAAGCTGTCATAACGAGAAACGGTCAGGACCAAAATTAGGAGTCACTGGTGAGTGATTGACAATGAGTTGTCTACCTAATGAATATACGTAGGCGAGATCGTGCCAAAGCTGTGAGTCGAAATATATTCATGGGATCCTACTCTCACTATGGAATTTGATTTAATTATTGAATTCCTGTTTTCCATTGAGGATTACAGTATTACATAAAGTAGTGGGAGACACTGTTGGGTTAAAAATCCATAACTAAGACAATGCGTAATTTTATGGAAATTGCTGCTTTTGTTTTCCTTTATTCTATATTGTTAATAGAATTATACTTCTAATCCACTGCATGCATATTATTTGAATATGTTTTCTGACTTCTCTTATGGTTGCGTATTTCTAGAATAGGTTCTAGAATGTAAGTTGACTTGGATATTGTTATATTAGTTAAAACCATCGGGAATTGTTGTTCCGATTTTGTTGAAAATCAAGATGGTTAGTGACTTAGTTACTAAGTCACATTAGATAATCTAAATAGATATTTGTTTTAGGATATAATTGTCTAGAGAGAATTATTTCTTGTGCGGTAAGAATTGACGTGAATTAGTTCATCTCTCGAGATTCTTGACTGGCATTAAGAAAACTCAATTAGGTATTTGTTTATCTTATAATGAAGTTTTTTGGCTTTAGTGACTTTTTAGAAGTAATGTGTTTGACACAGTTTGCTAATCAGTTATTTGCAATTGTTGTGAATAATTGAAGACAAATTATAAAGCTAAAGGAAGAAATGTGTATAGTTGTGTGTTGAGAATATCGATTCACACAATACGACAACTGTAGTATTGGATGCCAGATCTCCCATCTAGTTATTTAAAATAATGTTTAATGACTATTTTTGATATTTGATATCAGAACTTGCGACAATTTGATAGTTACTTGTTCTTTATAAACAGTTGTTACATATTTTAATATGACTAGTAGTGTCATTGATAAAAAGATAAACACTAAGAAAAATATCCGGTTAACTAAATAACTTAGAACAATACTTTATGAGATTTCATCATATAAACATTAGATGCTTATTCCGTATGGTAAATGATGGTCTGATACAAGATCACACCATATATCCTTATCCATTTAATGAATATTGTATTCAGGATGTGATTAAATCTCATTTAACCAATGATCGTCATTAGACCACATATTTATTAAACTAATACATTGGATGTATGTTGTTTAATGAATTAGAAATTGCCATTGATAGTTTTTTTTACTTCGTAACTTAGTTAATGAATTATCTTACTTAGTTGCGTGTTTCTAAAAGAATATATATTGAACGTCTTGAATGGTTCGAGAACTTTCAATATGTTTCTGATGAAACGCGGATAAAATATTTTGTCTGGTTCAAAGTTATTCTATTTGAAGTGTTGAGAACTATAATTTTAAAATTCATCGTGAGTCTTTGAATTGTTCAGGATGTTTGATATGATCAAACATATGAATTTATGACAATTAGTTTTAAAGTTATTTAATAGATGTGATTCTTACTCAATATTATTCTTCCACAATTCCATCGTGATGGAATTGGTCAGTGGGAGAAATCGAATCTTATATGATTTGATTCGTTTGACATTGAGTGTTACCGAATTAGTTTCAATACTCTTGGGGTTATGCTCCATTAACACTAATTCATCCTTTTAATTAATGTTCCATAAGTTTCTACAGTTACGTATATGATATGTATAAGTAGAAAATTCGAATCTTGAAAAGTTTGAGATTTGAATCTTTCTTTTGTATAATAGTTATATAATTGAAAGTACTTGCGCCTTAGAGATATAAGTAAAAGTTTATCATTTATTCTATTTAATATAATATTATATTCTATTTGATAGAATATCTTTTCTACGATCCAGAGTAATAAAATTGTTTTATTACTTGGTGTGTAACATCAGATATTGACAATTGTAGAAAAGACTTGACTTATTGAAGTCAAATGTGAGAATGATAAACTATAAATGGAACTACATAATTAATAAGATGAAAAGACCATTTGACACTTCCATATAAGTCCAATAGGATTTCAGAATCATTTGCGAAGTATTTGATACTTAATGGTTCTGTTGTTTTTTTATTGAAGAAAATTATCATATAACTTATAGTGGGAGCGATATTTGATATCAATTTCGGAAGTTAGCATTGAACCATAGATCTAAAATTGTTTGTAACTTACTACGATCAAGTTTTGAACTTGATTAAGCTTTTTTTATGAATCGTTCATAAAATATGCAAATTATTTGCGCAGCAAAATCAAAGTGAGCTTATTAAAGGTTTGACCTTTATAGCATGACAGTGAGAAAAGTTAAACTCAGTGATATATTATAGATTATGAGAAAATTTGTCTCTAGTCGCACTGATTGAATAATTAAAGATCTGTTGGTTAATGTTGATATTAAACTATGTATTTTGGCTAAAGAATGCAAAGTGGCAATCCTGAATGTTTTCTTCGAATGAGAAATCCGTTGTGGTTTCTTTGTTTGAAGTGTTCATTCTAGAATAGCCCTAGAGTTTGTATTCTGCTGAGATCACAATTTGATATACTGGCTTATAGAGCTTATTGTAGACTCAAATAGGCTTTCCAGAAATCTGTGTTCTCTAATTTTGATACAGTCAGATTGTCTGATTTTATCAAAGCATAAAGAATACACATACGATAGTATGGCCAGTGGGAGCATACAAATTTCTTTCTAGTGTTATATATCCTAACGACATTATCATTATTAATGTAATAATGAAATGTTTGTGAGGTAAAATGTTTACCTAAGTCTTCTTTTCTCCGTGGAAGCAGTGTGAGTAGTCTTTGTTATATTTGATATAAAATTTTATATATGATGTAAAACTAAGAGACTTGTGAGAAACTCCCATTGGTCGTGTATTAGACATGATCTAGTAAATGATACAACAAGACTATCTGTATGATAGTTAGTATAACTGTTTGATAGTTAATGTGTCTTTTGTATATAGTATTTATCTTTCGTAAAGGATGATTCCTTAGTCGAAAGAGAAATTGATTACAATGTCTAATCAATCTTATGCATTATAGGATAATGGCATAATGAATACTATATTATGTACGATTAAAGATATCAATTTAATTGTAATTGTTACGAGTTATTTTGATATGCTGCAGACCATTGGATGTATCTTGAAACATGTTCTTTATTATCCTTGAGATATTAAGAACAAGTTTATTATTCATGGAGAATATAATCCGCAACCATTAGGGTCAGATTAGTTTTGAGTCTAATTATGACGTTGGATGGTCTACGTCATATAAAGTCAGAAAAGATACAGTTGGAAAGTCACGGTTGATTCTACTGTATTAGTGGAATTCGTTGCAACTTATGAAGTATTGATTTATGAAGTTGCATAGTGATCTCATAGATTAGAAGTTTTGATATCAGTGTTGTGTTTGCGATTGTCTGCATAGTATTTGGATTTGATCCTTAAATACATAGACAACTTAGTAGCTATAGCACAATATTGATATAACATCTGAGTCATATTGATGTAGAAATTGGGTTCTACAATAAATGAATGATGTTGGCTAAGGAAATCAATTGGGTTTGTTGGACATACTCGATTTGTTATAGCGGACCTACTTCATTTTGCCTACCTCTTGAGTGTTAGGTGAGCTCTTGAGGTCCATGAGTATGTGATACACATTAAGATGTGTATATGATATCGTGGATTGGTACTAGAGTAAGTGAGAGAAATTGTTAGGGTTGGTGCTCGGAGTGCCAATCCGGATCGTATTTATGTTCGATTCATGAATACGAATAATGTATTTTTCCATAATATTACTTATTTAATGATAACACCTCTTGTATTTTATATACATATTCGATCTAATTACGATTAGATATCTAATTACGATTAGATATCTAATTACGATTAGATATCTAATTACGATTAGATATCTAATTACGATTAGATTGAAACTAAATCTGATTTAGTTACGATATACGTGTATATTAGACAAAGACCCTAGGATTTACAACGCAGTGCGCAGTTACGATTAGATTGAAACTAAATCTGATTTAATTACGATATACGTGTATATTAGACAAAGACCCTAGGATTTACAACGCAGTGCGCAGTTACAATGTAATTTGTAATTGACATTGGGAAGCGTCACTATAAGTTGTATATCCTTAAATAAAGTTCCTGATCAAGATTTACTAACACGAGTCGGTTAGTAAAATCTGCTGAGACCAATACATGTCGTATATCGTGAATTGGTCCGATGGTTTATCCCAATGAACCATGAGTCTCGGGAGACTCATCTAGACATGTAGGTATTTATTTGATAAACACTGAACGACTCACTGAAGATTTCCTAATAGATGGTACACCAACGTCAATAGGAATCTTCTCGAGTTGAGCGAGCATAGTGATCCTTCGACTTGAGATACAACAGTGGATATATGAGTTATCCTCCACACTTTGATGGCAGTCATGTCACCGATCTATTTAGATCAGACCTCCGCCTATTCGTTGGGTGTGGACTTATGCTCATGATATCCAGTGCGTATCAAGATAGAATCCATCAATCCTGTGTACATGGCATATGCATCCTCCACGTGTTTGCGATCTAGTAAATCCATGGCCGTAGTATTACTTTGGAAATCAGTTCCGAGTGTTATTTAAAGATCATAAATTTGAAAGTCGACTATAATATACCATAATGATTTGACGTTCTTATCTATATCCCAGATATAATATGGATAGCCTGTGACGGAGGGATTATACGTATGCAATGACCTCGACTTGCATAGTTTAGAGAGATTATATATGGTCGTCATAATTCATGAGTGGGTGAATTATGGACACAAAATTAGATTTTGTGACAGATAAACCTAAACTTAGAGAGTCCCACAATATGAAGTGTACTCGTTGAGCACTTGGGCAACGTGTTATGAATAATACAGATTATTTATAATACTTCACCGAATTAAATGAGTTAATTCGAATCGTTTAAACGGTTAAACGAAAACACATGCATATGGGGCTTTTTTGGTTAATTGTAATTATTGTGTATTTTTATTTGATACATAATTTGATTAGATACACATTAATTAATTGTCAAAATGAGACTTTGACATATGTTATTAATATATGTATTTGTTATTTAATGTAAATAAAAATACATATATAATAATAATTATATTAATTAATTATTTAGATATTTAAATAATTAAATGATATTTATATTTCATAATTGTTATGTTATATGGCTAATTATTATTTGTACATGTGGCATGTTTTAATTAAATTTTAGGTGTGCAAATTTAATTTGTTAACATAAAGTTTAATTATATTTAATTGATTTAAATTCCAAAAATGACCAATTTACCTTTATAAAGTCGGTTTTGAGCTTTTAAAAGGAAAGAAATTTTTTCTTTTCTCTTTAGAAGCAAGCTTGGCCGAATACTCCTTCACCAAAAATACTCTCAAATTGCTTGATGATTTAAGGAAGGAAAAGAAGAAAATCAAGAAAAAAAGGCTTAAGGAATTAGGAGAATTAAAGGTAATTCTATATATCCCTAAGCTTGAAAACATGTTTCTTATTTCTTGATGATCTAGATAGATTCTAGGGTTTCTTATTTTCTTAAGAATTTGGGGTTTTTTGTTTTGGTGGATGGATTTGAAGGCATGGAGCATGTGTGAAGTAGAATTGGATAATATTATTGTAATATTTATTCAATTTGATCATTTGATGATATGTTGTCATTCTAGAGTGTTATGACCACTCTTGTAATGCCTAGAATTGTTCTTGGGTGGTTCATTTGTGGTGACTTTGGTTGGTGTTAAGATTAATTAGATTAATGTTGGAAAATTGGATTTTAAGCATGAAAAATTGATATATTTTACTTCTGGATTAGATCTGGATAAACTATGTATTTGGTGATGAAAAATATATCATATGAATGTATTGGATGTATTTTGGGTGTTGGAACAATGACCGGAAATTATTTCGGAGTTGAAATAAGCGAAAACGGTGAAAAACGGCGTTACCGGTGACTTTTGAGCCAACCGGATGACGGCTACCCAAACAGTGAATTTGTCACTGTTCGGGCAGCCCATGAACTGCCCTAACACTATTGCGGCCGACCTGGGCTGCCCTCATGTGCATTGGGCGGTCGGTTTGGTCAAAAACGCGTTTTATGCCATTTTGCGGAAAAACTTTTTCGTAAAAGTTTCGCGATGTTTCTTAAATATTTATGTCATTATTTGATATCGAATAAATATTTTTAGGTGAAATATGAATGAATTATTCATATTAGATATTGAATAATTTATTCGGTAATTTAAAAAAAATTTAAAATTACGATTTCATCTGAACTGCGAGCTTCTGCTGCGCCCGCGCCAAAACCCCAACATAGCACGACGACCTATCATAAAGATTAATAAAATAATCAGATGAACAAATTACTATCAATATATAAGTAATTTTGTTATACCTATAATGAAAACATCTCTTGCATTTGTGCAATAGATGCTCATCCGTTGTAGGAATCTCTGATTAATGATAGTCGAATGCTTAAAGGAGACCACCTCGTCATACAAATTCAGTTGGAAATGCTGAACGAGCTGGTTAATGACCATACACTGGGAATACCCGCCTTACTATAGACATGGACGTGAAAACAATACCATATAATAAGGACTCCTATATCCACCCTACAGTCCTGTAGAAACAAAATAAATTTTTAGGAATTGTATTTAATACAAAATCTAAATAAATTAAATTAGTACAATATTTTTTTTACCTAAAATATGCTGTCTAGCAAGACTATGTCTAAAATGTTAACCTCATATGCGTGCCTGATACGTGACACAATGATAAACTGAATGACATATTCTATAGGCGAATGCCTAGCTTGATGTGTCTCCGCTTTAAAGTGTGCAATCAGCCATCATAAAACATTGTTCGCTTCTGCTTCGTGAGCATCGATCCCAATACCCTCCCATGACAGCTCTCTGATCAAGTCAGGTTTTCAACTGCCAGCCATCATGGGGTCAAAACTGCATATCCCCCACAATCGGACACCCCAAGACCTCACATATCAGGTTAGATATAATATCCAACCTCCTCTCGAACAACCAAATCGAAAACTGAAAAAAGGTCCATCTGGATCGATTCTGGGTCGATGTTACTGATGAGCATCTGACACAATCTCTCATAAACTAGGACATCTAGAGTAAATAGGTTGTCTCATCCCATCTGTCCCATAAGGTCAATCTGTCCATATCCAGCAATATCTTCTATATCTACTATATGCACCCCAACAATATGCAGTGTTCTCCAAACATTCTAATATCGAGTGAATGCCTATTCGTCTGAGAAGTAATAAGGAACAAAATCAGCCATTAACTTCGGAGAGGACTTCAGAGATCCTATGTAGTTCAGAGTAAAATTCAAAAATCTTAAGTAGTTTCGGAGAAAAGTTCGGATATCCTAAGTAGTAACGGATAACTCAGAGATTTTTTATCGTATTATGTTCACTTCGGAGACCTCGACTATTTATATTCTTTTAAAACTTCGGAGATCCAAAGTTTGAACTTTGGATCTTTGAAATTTTATCGAAAATGATTAAAATATAATAAAATTTTGGAGATTCGAAGTTCAAACTTTGAATCTCCGAAATACACGAATTAATTTCAGAGAATACCACTTATCCGAAGCCTACTTCGGAGAAGTTGGCTGTTTTTGCAAATGCCAAATGTGATGGCTTATTTTGACTATTTTTGCAAGCGCCAAACGTAATGACTTATTTTGGCAAATAATAAAGTTTGTTTTAGTTTAGTTTGTTTTGTTAATTTCCCTTGTTTCAAAGGTATCTGTTATTTTTGTTATCTATTAAGAAAAATCACGAAGTATAGACTAAACAAATAAAACTCAAAAAAACATTGTAATTTAATTATAACATGAGATGCATAATTTTTTTAGATCAAAATTTATCTTGAAAACGTATAAATTTAGGTTTCAATCAACTAGTTTTAACACTGATTTTATATTAATTCTTTACTAATCCATCTTTCCTTTTTGTAGTACTTAATTGGGTTATGCTAACGAGTACTCTTAGGACACTTGTTAAAAATCCATTTAAGGAAATTTTTGACATCATTTTTATAGGGAATGAAAAAACAGTCAAATCATTAATTACTGTTTTTCCCATCAAAATTTTCCAAAAATGGACACTCGTTAACATTTCCCTACTTAATTTATTTCTCACACTGACAATTGAGAGACGATTGAATGATCGCAGTGAAACCACTCCCGAGACGTGACACATTAGTTTTCAAATAATTTTATTTAATTTGCCAAGATTCGAATATTATGAAAACAAAGGAATAAAAAATTAGATTTTGTTGTAAATTAGATGGTCCCCTACACTTGTCTTTATGTTTTAGCTTATCCCACATTGATTATGGATAATAATATTAACCTAAACTTATCTCTATAAATAGAGAGTAAATCTTGTATAATTGATTTATTCAAAAATCAATAAGAAGAAAAGCTTGCAGCTTTACAAGGTATTATTTTCTTCATTTTCTCTCTTATTTTATAACACGTTATCAGCACGATCAATTTTTATTTAAGTTTTTCTTTAAAAAAAATTTGATGATCAAAAGCCAAATCCATCGGCCTGGAGCCATGAATTAGATCATGATAACATGATTATCATGATATACGACATTGATCAATAAAATCGAATTATGGTTGAATCATCATCCATCACCATGAGAATAAGGCCATAAGCCGAATTAATTCTTGTGTAATTGATTTAAAAATAGAAAAGAGACACAGCCAAGTCAATTGATTCACCAGCATTACAAGAATTAATTTGTGTGTCTAATTAATAAGGCCTGAAGCCTTTGGTTTATGATTGAAATTCATAATCCTGTTGGCTAAATTCACCAACGGAATATGTTCTTCTTCCTGTTGTTAGCTTGGATTACGCCAAATCAATCCTTATATGCGATTCTAAATTAGGCATAAAGCTTGCGTTTAATGATGGTTTATTTGAAATGTCTTTGAATCTTAAAAGCCAAATCATCATCAACAATGTACACCAAGGCCTGAAGCCAAAAGTGATCAATGTCTGATGGCCTCAAGCCAAGTGTGATGAAGTGATCAATTCACGAGATCAATTACAATGGTTGAGAACGGAGCCATGTGGCTCATACGACCACTTGTTTTTTTTTTTTTTGCTTGTAGTCTTTAAAAGCAGAAGGCATTGTGTGAGAATTTCAATCTTAAAATTAGAATTGGTAGTTCTAATTCAGAACCTGAAGTTCTGAATCTCAATATTAAAATTAGAACCCGTAGTTTTAATTCACAACCTGAAGTTATGAATCTCAATATTATATTTAGAACCTGTAGTTCTAATTCAGAACCTGAAGTTCTAAATTTTAATCTTAAAATTATAACTCATAGTTATAATTCACTATGTTATTCTTTTATTTATTATTAGTTTAAGAAATTAATTATTTTTATGAGTATATTCTGTGGTTGCCATTAATTTGGATCCTCCACATCAAAAAATAGAAATTGTATTTTTGTTTTCATTTTACAATTTATGTTAATTTCTTTCATAATTGTGATCAACTATTAGAGGTAAATTAGAGCCTGCAGTTCTATATTTTATTAATTAATTATTAGATTAGAACTTGTAGTTCTAGATATATAAAAAACTCGAAGTTCTATAATTACACTACAATTAACGAACTTGAAGTTCTAACTTTAATTAATTAGATTTTAGATTAAAACCTGCAGTTTTAAATCTACCATGGAATCTGAAGTTCAGAATTTCTAATAGCATATTTATGAACTTGAATTTCTAAATATTAATATTATCAATCAGAAATTAAAGTTGTGAAATATAATTCCTTTTTAGGACCTGATATTCTAAATAATAATGTAAGATTGGAACTTGAAGTTCTAGATCAGTAAATTAATTTTCAAGCGAACCCGAAGTTCTAAGTATATGTGTGTAATTTTGGTTCATATATTTATGTGATGTTTTTAATTTTTGTATTATATTTTATTGTATATTTATTATTTTGAATTATATTTATGTGACATAAACTTTACTTACAAGGATATGGACCCTTCAAAGAAATTATTTGTTCCGAAAAATAAATATGGGGATGTATGCTTGGCTGATAGTGCAACCACACACACTATCTTTCGAGATAGAAAATACTTATTGGACGTAAAATTACATGAAGGAAATGTAAACACTCTATCTGGGCCTATAGACCTAATTGAAGGCTCTGGAAGAGCCATAATCTTATTAGCAAGTGGAACAAAATTATACATTGAAAATGCTCTATAATCAGGCAGGTCCAGTAGAAATCTGCTAAGTTTCAAAGATATTCGCAGAAATGGGTATCATATTGAAACTTTAGATGAAAACAAAATAGAATATATATGTATTACCAAAAATATCTCAGGTAAGAAATATATATTGGAAAAAATTCAGGCTTTCTCATCTGGATTGTATTATACAATCATAAATGCAATAGAAAGTCATGTAGTGATGAACCAAAAGTTCAATAATCCAAATATGTTTATGTTATGGCATAATCGTCTTGGTCATCCAGGAGCTACGATGATGCGTAGAATAATTGAAAATTCCAATGGGCATAAATTAAAGAACCAGAAGATTCTATTGACAAATGAGATCAATTGCACTGCTTGCTCACAAGGCAAACTTGTGATACGCCCATCTCCATTTAAGATTACCCTTGAATCCCCATCATTCTTACAAAGGATTCAAGGGGACATTTGTGGACCAATTCATCCACAAAGTGGACCTTTCCGTTACTTTATGGTTTTGATTGATGCATCTGCACGATGGTCACATGTTTGTTTGTTATCCACACGTAATATTGCATTTGCCAAGCTATTTGCCCTGATGATTAGATTAAAGGCACAATTCCCAGATTATCCAATCAAAACCATACGATTAGATAATGCTGGTGAATTTACATCCAAGACATTTGATGACTACTATACATCAGTTGGAATCGATGTTGAACATCCAGTTCCACATGTACATACACAAAATGGATTGGCAGAATCATTGATCAAGCGAATTCAGGAGAAAAGAAAGAGCCTCCAGAAGCAAGGCATGAACTTTCTTGGAAAGTTCCCACCATGTCTCACTTAGATCCTCGCACTAGCCAATGTGAAAATGAAGTACGGAGGATAATCCATTTGCAACAAATTGCAAATCAATTACCAGATGCATTTACAGATGCTGCCAAAGTAACCAAGTCTCATATACCAACTGCTAATACACCAGCCCGGGTGGTTGTTCCTGTTAAACAATCTAGTGTAAAGGTAGCTAATGAATCATCTATTGCACGTCAGAAACGTGGTAGACCACTTGGTTCTAAAGATACTATTCCCCGGAAGAGGAAAAATGAGAGATTCAGATCCTGTTGAAAATAATGCTCGAGCAATGACTATACCCACATCTTCTCAATCACCGGTTCCAGAAGAACTGATAGTCCCTGAAGAGATATCAACCCCTGAAGAGGCTTAAAATTCCAAAAATGAGGAAAAAACTACAAATTATACTTATACAAGAGAACTGTGGGATCGAAATGAAATAACCATCGACAATGTATTTTCATATACAACAAATGATTTTGAACCTCAAACTGTCGATGAATGTAGACAAAGACACGATTGGCCTAAATGGAAAGAAGCAATTCAAGCAGAATTGACTTCTTTAGCCAAATATGAAGTATTTGGACATGTAGTCCAGACATCTGAAGATGTCAAACCCGTTGGTTACAAATGGGTGTTTGTACGAAAACGTAATGAACATAATGAAATCATTAGATATAAAGCGCGACTAGTTGCATAAGGTTTCTCACAGAGACCATGTATTGACTATAAGGATACATATTCTCCAGTGATGGATACCATTACGTTTCGATTTTTAATCAGTTTGGTAGTCTCTGAAAGATTGGACATGCGTCTTATGGACGTAGTGACATCATATTTGCATGGGTCACTTGACACTGATATTTACATGAAAGTCCCCGAAGGATTGAAAATGCCTGAAGCATATAAATCAATTGATCATAAAATATGTTCAATCAAGTTACAACGATCTTTATACGGATTGAAACAATCTGGACGCATGTGGTATAATCGTTTGAGTGAACATTTGATGAAAGAAGGATATATAAATGATCATATATGCACATGCGTATTTATTAGAAAGTCTGAAATTGGATTTGCCATTATAGTAGTATATGTCGATGATATGAACTTAATTGGAACTCCTGAAGAGCTTCTAAAAACTGCTGAATACTTGAAAAGAGAATTTGAGATGAAAGACTTGGGAAAAATGAAATATTGTCTCGGCTTGCAGATCGAGCATAAAACTAACGGAGTATTTATCCATCAGTTTGCATATGTTGAAAAAATTCTCAAACGTTTCAACATGGATAATGCTCATTCATTAAGTACTCATATGGTAGTCCGATCTCTCGATCCTAAAAAGGACCAATTTCGTCATAAAGAAGATAATGAAGAGATACTTGGTCCAGAAGTACCATATCTCAGTGCAATTGGTGCCTTGTTGTATTTAGCTCAATGTACCAGACCGGATATTGCATTTTCTGTTAATTTATTGGCAAGATTTAGTTCTGCGCCAACTCGAAGACATTGGAATGGTGTCAAACATATCTTTCGTTATCTTTACGGCACTAAAGACTTGGACTGTTTTATTCAAATGAGCTAACACAAAATCCAGGCATTGTTGGTTACGCTGATGCAGGATATCTCTCTGACCCTCATAAGTCACGTTCACAAACAGGGTATGTTTTTACCTATAATAATACATCAATTTCATGGTGATCTACAAAACAGTCTTTTGTTGCTACATCATCCAATCACTCAGAGATACTTGCATTACATGAAGCAAGCAGAGAGTGTATATGGTTAAGGTCACTTATACATCACATTCAGAGCACATGCAACTTAAATTCTGCCACAGATATTCCAACAGTTATATATGAAGATAATGCTGCATGTATTGCACAAATCAGAGGAGGGTACATCAAGGGAGACGGAACCAAGCACATCTCACCTAAATTCTTTTATACTCATGAGCTCCAGCAGAGCAAGCAAATTGATGTCAAGCAAATAAGATCAACCGATAATTTTGCAGACTTATTTACTAAAGCTTTACCGGCATCAACATTTGAGAAGCTTGTATATAGCATTGGCATGCGTCGACTGAGCAAATTATCTTGATAATATTTCATCATGGGGAGCATAATCATTGACATCAAGAAATATTGTTGGATAAAAGCGCATTGTACTCTTTTTCCTTCGACTAGGTTTTTATCCAATGGGTTTTACTGGCAAGGTTTTAATGAGGTAGTGTTAGATCAATTATTGCAAAATTAAAGTGATGGGTCCCAAGGGGGAGTGTTGTAAATTAGATGGTCCCCTACACTTGTCTGTTATGTTTTAGCTTATCCCACATTGATTAGGGATAATAATATTAACCTAAACCTATATCTATAAATAGAGAGTAAATCTTGTATAATTGATTTATTCAAAAATCAATAAGAAGAAAAGCTTGCAGTTTTACAAGGTATTATTTTCTTCATTTTCTCTCTTATTTTATAACAGATTTAACAAAATGATGGCAGTGAAATCACTATATTGCTTTTGTAATTTATGGAATTTTAATTTGCCTTATGAAGTGGTTGGTAGTATGTCATTAATAGTAGCAATATATAGGTATGATATTAACAGTCAAAACAGCCATTCTTATCAAATTGAAAACTAAATAATAATAATAATACTAGATTAGGATAGCGACTTGGATAAACTATTATTTTTTTATAATTATTATGTTATTTAACATAACATTTTGCTCAAAGGACAAAAAAAGAGGGTTAGTAGTTTAGTACTCACCTAACTTGATTTCGAATATTAAAGGAATGCTTAGAAATAATTTTCCATATTAATAAAAAATTCATTTTAATGAAAAAAATTTAATTTAATGCTTTATTAAATTGGTATTTTATCGTGAATAGGGATGACAATTGAGACGTATAGTCCTAACCGAGTCTCATCCCATCCCATCCTGATTATTATTCAAGATGAAGAAGTTGTCCCGAATCTCGATATATCGGTATTTTGAATTGAGACGAAAAAATAGCTCGAATCCCATACCAAATGGTGTTGGATCCTGAATCCTAATCATGATTCGAGATTTTTTAAGCTAAAAGTTAGGATTTGGAATAAAAAATTATCCCGAATTCCAGTCTGATTTTTTATTCAGAATGATATATTGGCCTAAATCCGACCAAAATTTTCATTCGGATAAAAAATCATCCCGAACCAAACAGGAAGGCATCCCGATCGGGATTCAAGATTTTATGTCAACCCTAATTGTGACTGCTAATAAACTTTTAAATTAATATCAGGAGTTTGGATTTTAAACATTGCTCACACAGGTAAAACGAAAAACACCTGTAATAATCTTGAATTAGAAAAATATTAATCTTCTAGCGAAAAAAATCCAAAAATTTGATCAACCTTTTTCCTGTCCTTAAAATGGAGAATTAAACCAAGAATTATATTTCTTTTTATCATCAAACGAATCACCCAAATATAAACTATCTCGTAATTGTAAAATGCACGTGATATTCTGTCAATTCACCACTATATTATATGATATGGATATATTATAATGGTAGTTTTTTTTTTAAAAAATAAACTGGCCAAGAGTAATCAAGACAGAGATAATATATCATGTTTCGGGTGTATAAGTCATAGTTGATCATCCGAAAATTTGTTAAAATATATGTTGATGATATTTTCAAGCACTATGGTATTTAAGCAGGACGACATGAGTAAAAAGGTAACTCCCTTCTTGATCGAGACCATTAATGCCGACTCGACCATTCGATGTTGCATGCGCCAACGGTAAGGGACTGACCACTTTATGATCGGTGACCGACCACTTAAGCTCGGATGACCGGTCATTATCAGATCGGTGGCAGCATTCTCAGTTCAGAGGACCATTGTGACCGACCTCCTGAAGACCGAGAAAATGGCGAGATATGTTCCAGGTGATAAGTCATCCTATTTTTACGGGATAAGATGATAAATCATCCTATTTTATGGGATAAGATGATAAGTCAGTGTTCTTATAGAATTAAGATGAAGGCGAAGGTAGTTTCGGCAAAGAAGTCTTGTGGGAAAGGGAAACCGCCTCTTTGCTAGTATAAATGGGAGGGGAGAGCATACTTGGAGAGAGAATAATAATTTATTAGACCTGTAAACAAGTAACAGAGTATTTCAGTAATAGAATATCACCCGTTTTGTGCCCGTGGATGTAGGTTGGATCTGATTCGCCGAACCACGTTAAATTCTTTTGTTGATTGGTGTGTTGATCGATCTTTTACCAAATTTGCTTTTGGTTTCCCATAACAAAAAAAATTCACAGTTGCAAGAAGATTGTCTCGGGAGCGAAGAGCCTTTATTGCCCCTGAGACTAAAATCAGATGTCAACAGTTGGCGCCGTCTGTGGGGAGTCCAACAAAAAGCAGCTCGCGTGGTAAGACGATGGCAGAAGGTGGAAATCACCGGTCGTCAGGGAGTTCAACGGCGGAATGGATGGAGAAGATGAAGGGAAATATGAGGAAAGATAGGGAGGAAAATCAAAACCTTTTGAAATCCATGATGAACAAACTGGAGAGGATGGAAGAGACGAATAATGAGAGACTTGAAGCCAGAACCAGTCGGAGGAGAGGCGAAATAGCGGAAGGAAAAATGGTTGCAGATGTGAGTGAAGACAATGAACCTAAGAGGAAGGGTCCCTACGGGATGAGGTCCGCAGTGGTAGGAAAAGATTTACAAACGGAGGATATGTGGGAAGAAGAAGAGGGGAGACAGTCGCCAGATTCTTCCTATGATAGCCCCCGCGACACCAGAAGGGGAGATATGAAGCATGGTGAAACTGGACGGGAAATCTCAAGTCATGAGGAACGCCGCACCCGGGGTGACAGACGCGAAGAAGGCCGCAGGATGCGACATGGTAACACAGATGGCAATATAAGATCTTGGTTAAGAAAAGAAATGGCCAAGTGAGGAGTGAACCTCAAAACTGATACGGGAGATGCTCGGGACGACGAGGTTGAATCTCCCTTCACAGAAGAAATAAGGTCGGTAAAGTTCCCAAGACGATTCAATATGCCGTCCATGACGCCCTACAAAGGCCATACTGATCCAAAATCCCATATTGAGGGTTTTGTCCTATTGATGGAGGTCCAAGTAGTGGTAGGGGATGCCGTTTGCCAAGTATTCCCCCTAACCTTGGGTGAGTCTGCCATTCTGTGGTTCAGAAGTCTAGCCCCAGGGAGCATGGTAGCTTTACGCAACTTAGGAAGTAATTTGTTCGGCACTTCAAAGGGGCCTGCATCCCAAAGAAGACAATTGGGGAATTGAGGCTCATGAAGCAGGGGGACGATGAGCCCATGAAGGCTTTCATTGAACGGTATCATAACATGGTGCTCGAGGTCGGGGGATATGAGTCGCTCAAAGCCTTGGAAAGTTTGAAGGGGGCCTTAAAGATCGGAAAACTGTGGACTCACCTGAAGATCCAGGGTACACTGGATTATGCCACCGCTCTGGAAATAGCCCGGAAGTTTGTTTTGTTGGAAGATGATGAGAGAATCACCCGGAGGGGGATAGCTATCAGAGAGAGGACGACGAGGGCAGAAGCTCATCGCAGGCCAGATAGGGATTTCAAAAAATCACCCCGAGGCGAAGGGAATTCAAGCCGATACCTCGGAATGACCAGGAAAAGGGAATCTCGGCCCCTATGAACCATGTGGCCGGGGAAGAGGCATACATTCCTTTGAACAAACCGCTGGGGCAAATAGTCATGGAAATCCAGGGAAATGGCCTCTTGATAGAGCCTGACTTCAGAAGATTCCCACATGACAGGAGGAATAAAAAATTCTATTGCAGGCATCATAATTTGAGGGGACATACGATGGACGGATGCAAAGACTTACAGGAGAAAATGGAAGACCTGGCGCGGAGCGGGTATTTGAATAACTATATTGACCATGAAGTTATGACGGCCAGGCAGATGTCACATTGCCGACAGGTGAATATCATTGCAGGGGGAAAGACACTGACCGGAGACTCTAACCGGTCAAGAAAAAACTATAGTCGGACTCAGGGGTTGGAAGTGTTAGAAACAGAACGGGCCTCGGGAATACAAGGTGGTCGGTCAGTGCCAGTAATGTTCACGGATGAGGATGCTCGAGGGGTGAGTTTCCCCCCACGATGATACATTAATAATCAAGGCGATAATCGACAGTTCTGAGGTAGACAGAATCCTAGTGGATCCCGGGAGTGCAGTGGATATAATCTCAAAGAAGGCTTTGGACGGCCTTGGGGTGGAGTATGCGACTCTAACCGACGATGGGACTCCCCTGTACGGTTTCGGGGCCTCGATGGTCGTTCCATTGGGAAGGATACAATTGGCAGTGACAATCGGAACCCGTCCCCAGACTCAGACTATTATGATGAATTTCACGGTGGTGGATTGCATGAGCAATTACCAGGTCATTGTTGGTCGACCTTTCATGATGAAGACAAATGCTGCAATGTCTTGCTATTACTTGAAGTTAAAATTCCCCACCCGGGATGGGATTGGAATCGTGTGCGGGAGTCAGAAGGTGGCTCGGAGCTGTTTTGCCACCCTCTCACGGGAAACCATTTGCATTGAAGTGGGTACCCGGAAAAGGGAAGGGAATGAAGACGGGGAAGAGGCAAGTAAGGATCCGGGTCATCGGCCAAAGAAAGTTGCCCGGCTTGGGGCAGTCGAAGAATTAGAGATGATAGAACTTTTCGGACTTGGGAAGAATGTAAAAATAGGGGAAGACTTAGACGAGGCCCTAAAATAGGACCCGCTGAAGTGTCTAAAGGAGTACCCAGACATCTTTGCATGGGGGCACGACGATATGCCCGTGATAGATCCGAAGTTTATTAGTCACCGTTTGGCAGTAAACCCATCCCACAAATCGGTCAAGCAAAAAAAAAAGAACCTTTAATCAGGAGCGGTGCAGGGCAATGGCTGCTGAGGTAGAAAAACTGTTGAAAGCTGGTTTTATCAGATAAGTGAAATACCCGGAGTGGGTATCGAACGTGGTATTAGTGAGGAATCATAACTTAAAGCTCAACCCAGAGAAGTGTGCTTTCAGAGTGACCTCGAGAAAGTTTTTGGGCTATATGGTAAGCTTCCGAGGCATAGAAGCAATTCCGCAGAAAATAAAAGCCGTTCTGGACTTAAAGTCTCCCAAGACGATAAAAGAAGTGTAAAGCCTGACCGGCAGGGTGGCCGCATTAAATCAATTTATTTCTCGAGCAACCGACAAGTGCCACCCTTTTCTTCAAAGTCGTCAAGAGGGCAAAAATGGAAGTCAACTGGACGCCAGAATGCGAGGAGGCCTTCCTGCAGTTAAAACAATACCTGACGCAGCCCCCACTTCTAGCAAAGCCGTCCCCAGGTGAGACCTTATACTTATATTTAGCTGTTTCGGAGCATGCAGTAAGTTCAATATTAGTGCAAGAGGCCGATAAAGTTCAAAGGTCAGTGTATTATGTTAGTAAAGCTTTATTAGATGATGAGACCAGATATCCAGCACATGAGTTGGTCGCCTTGTTATTAATCACTGCAGCCCGGAAGTTACGACCTTACTTCCAGACCCATCCTATTGGGGTTTATACCGATTATCCTTTGAGGCAGATTCTGCTGAAACCGGAGGTATCGGGAAGGTTAATGAAATGGTCGGTAGAGTTGAGTGAACACGACATTTCTTACCTCCCAAGGGCAGCGGTAAAATGGCAGGCTCTGGCGGACTTTTTTGCTAAATTCACAGAACCCCAGATTTTGATCGTTGGGGAAGACAAATGAGAGATGTCGGTAGACGGATCTGTCAGCTCACAAGGTAATGGGGTCGGAATCGTATTAAAAATGATAAAGGTGAAGAATTATTGTTCGCCTTGAGATTCGCCTTCGAGGCCACAAACAATGAGGCGGAGTATGAGGCAATTTTAGCCGGTTTAAGGTTATGCACAGTGATGGGCGTCCACGATGTAGTTGTAAGAAGCGACTCCCAGCTGGCCGTTCAGCAGCTGAAGGGAGAGTTCCAAGCAAGGGAGCCGAGTATGATAGCCTATTTGGCTGAGGTAAAAAGGTTGGTGGGAAAAATGGGGAACGTATATTTTGAGCAAGTCGGCCGGGAAAATAACTGTGAGGCAGACTCTTTAGCACGGCTCGTATCTTCGATATGGTCGGAAAATCCTAGAATATTCTCACTAATCTGCCTCCGAGAAAAAAATGTGGGAGAGCTCGGGGTAGCGGTGCTGGATATGGAAAGCGAATCTTCATGGATGCAACCAATCAGGAGATATTTGGAGACTGGGGAGACACCCGAAGACAAGAAGGAAGCCATGGAGCTGAAATTTAAAACCACCAAGTTTTCCCTGATTGAAGGAGTGCTATACCGAAGGGGCTATACGGTACCCCTCATGAGATGCTTAGCAGAGGAGGAGGCTGACTATGTGCTCAGGGAAATTCATGCGGGAATCTGTGGGAGTCACGCTGGAGGACAATCAATTGCCTTTAAAGCTTTAAGGCAAGGGTTCTACTGGCCAACCATGCATCAGGATGGTATAAGGGTGGCCCGGAAATATGAAGGATGCCAGAAGAATGCCAATATTCACCACCAGCCGGCTGATGTTTGACAAGTGTCAGGCTTAGGTTAAACCCTAGAGATGATTTGATGGGCATTTAAATGGATGTGATGATTGCGCGTCTCGAGAGAGTCTCCAGAAGGGCAACGAAAAGATTTTGTTTTGGCGGGAAAGGAAATCAGACCGAGCATCTTAATCGTACCAAGGATATGGTGGTGACATGCCGATAAACTTCTCCTCAAAATGGTCAGCCATCAGTCCGTCAGGAGTACTACTTTTTTTGCATAGTTCCCGGCACTAACTTGTATACTCGTTGGAACCGAGAACTAGGGGACATATGTTGATGGTATTTTCAAGCACTATGGTATTTAAGTAGCACGGCATGGGTAAAAGGGTAACTCCCTTCTTGATCGAGACCATTAATGCTGACTCGACCATTCGATGTTGCATGCGCCAACGGTAAGGGACCGATCACTTTATAATCGGTGATCGACCACTTAAGCTCGGATGACCGGTCATTATCAGATCGGTGGCAGCATTCTCAGTTCAGAGGATCATTGTGACCGACCTCTTGAAGACCGAGCAGATGGCGAGATATGTTCCAGGTGATAAGTCATCATATTTTTATGGGATAAGATGATAAATCATCCTATTTTTATGGGATAAGATGATAAGTCAGTGTTCTTATAGAATTAAGATGAAGGCGAAGGTAGTTTCGGCCAAGAAGTCTTGTGGGAAAGGGAAACCGCCTCTTTGATAGTATAAATGGGAGAGGAGAGCATATTGGAGAGAGAATAATAATTTATTAGACCTGTAAACAAGTAACAACGTATTTCAGTAATAGAATATCACCTGTTTTGTGTCCGTGGATGTAGGTTGGATCTGATCCGCCGAACCACATTAAATCCCTTTGTTGATTGGTGTGTTCATCGATCTTTTGCCAAATTTGCTTTTGGTTTCCCATAACAAAAATAAATTCACAGTTGCAGGAAGATTGTCTCGGGAACGAAGAGCCCTTATTGCCCCTGAGACTAAAATCAGCCGTCAACAATATATTTTATAAATTAATAAATAATTTAATTTATTAATAAGATAATTTTGAATAACTATTTTAAAAGTTAATGAAAGATTTCGTTAATAAAACATCACAAGGATATATAATATATATATATATATATATATATATATATATATATTATATATATATATATATATATATATATATACACACGGTCATTTCGGCTCGATTACTTAGAAAATCCTAAGACTCGAACCTAGTTAGGATGAAGCCTAATAACATAAAATCACATATCACGCATGCCCAAAATTGTTCGAGTCAGAAGTCGTATTCACACCGAAATCTTCTGAATGAACTGGGGGATTTTTTCGGACTGGCCTGAATGTCTCACCTTTACTATTGTTGGTGAATACGGAGTCCGAAACAATTATAGAAAATACGCAATATACACAACATAAACTTTTACAACAACCAACATACAATCTATTACAAGGAAAATAAATAAGTTTATGAGGAAGTTTCAATATTCAGTCTTCATTTCTAAAATTAGATCTACCATTTTCCTCGCATAGATCTTCTATCGACTGATGAAAAAATGTATTCATGCAAAACAGAACAAAACAAAAACCCAATACAAGATTGTAAATATACCACCATATATGAGTGGATCAACAGATCAACAAAGATCTGAGTAATTAGATACCAAAAAAAATCAACTCTCATAAAAAAAAGCTCAGGAAACTCGCTAAAGGAGGAGGATATGCTCCATTTTTGGCAAGTCTCAAGCAAAGAAAAGGAAGTTAGGCTGAGAAAAAGTAAAAGCAGAAAAAGAAACGGGGAGAAGAAAACCTAAAAATAAGAGAGAAAAAGGGAGTGAATGGAAAGAAAAAAAAAACGAAAAAAGAAAAATAGAAGGAGGATTGGAAAAAGGAAGAGGGAGGAAATGTTTTTTTTTTTTTTTTTTGGTGGGGGGTTGGGGTTGGGGTCGGGTTTGAAAATGGTGTCGCCAACCACTCTTCGGCAAAACTTTTAAATTTCGGAGAGTTACGGTTTTTTCCGAGGAAAAGTTGGTGGGAGCCCCTATAAACAAGATCCATTATTGAGAAAAGTTGGTGTAAAATCGAATAACTACCGTTAAAATGAATAGTGATTGATATTTTTATGAAAATCAATTTTTATCACAATTAAATCAATGTTTTAGCTATGTAACTTACCTCAACTAACTGTACTTGTTGATCATATAAAAAATACAATATATTATTCATGTTAAATGAGGTTAGTTTTAATAGGCATGATCATAAAAATAACTAGAAGAATCCAACTATTTCATTCAACAAATTAATCCTTATGGGTTACTTCACTTCATTGCTATTTTGTGTTGGATTACACGTCATGGTTTTGTAAAAGAGCTTGTAGATTGGTTGTCTTAGGATTGATTGCTACCTAAGACTTGCAAGAAAATAACCCAGAGGAGCATCCATAATTTGATTGACAAGTGCTCTAATTGAAATCAGATAAGAAAGTTTTTTCTCTCACTAAAAATGATCACACCGAAGACTTTCAAAAACTTTTCTTTTGGTATAATTTTCTCATTATAAAAAATCCCTACTGAGTGTACAAACTTTCAGCTATAAACATGATTTGAGGAAAGTTTTGATATACTCATTTTATTCTTATTTTTCGTAAATAAAAATTATTTCAGAAATCCGAACCCTTAATTCATTAACGAATAATAAATCAACACTTGATCATTACATTAATCACGATCTCCTATATCAAAGTGCATTAATAAAGAATAACAAAAAATGGTATATTTTCAAACTAGAATGAATTTTATATGAATGAAGTATATATGCCAAATTAAGGTAAAAAGAGGGGCTCAATGGGCCGAGTGAGTCAAAGCATGAGTTTGTCGAAGATTTTAAAGGTAAATTTTTTAAAATTGCATTTATGGGGTTTATTGAGAAAATAATTATTATATGAGAAGTCGCCATGAATTTATTGAAAAGGTAAAAGAAAAGGTAAGTAATAATTTTCATAAAATGAGACTTTTGAATAAAATGAATTTTCGGCTGTGCAAGTAACTGAAATGCTTTGATTTCACTGATAGAAGCATGTTGTAACTTTAGTATCCAAAATTTTAGCGTTGTCAAAAAAATTATCGTCAAATATATATTTAGTGTCGTCAAAATCTTATGACACTAAAATTAACAATATATTGCGTCGCAAGAATCAATGACGCTAAAAATACAAAACATTAACGTCGTCAAGAACTTTCGACGCAATTTTTTTTTTTTTTTTGACATTTAGCGTTGCTATCCAATTTTCGACGTTATATATCAACATTTAGCTTCTAATATAGTTAGTAACGATAAATGTCAATATTTTCGACGTCTCTAACTATATTCAACGTTACATATTACAACATTTAACATCGATTCCTAATTTCGACACTAAAAACGTAGTAATTTAGCGTCGTTATCTAATTATCAACGCTAAATGTTGAAAGATTTAGCATCTAATATAGGTTGCGAAACTAAATGTATAACATTTAGCGTTGCTAATGATACCGGTGATACTAAAAAATCTGCAAAAAAACCCACCAACTCATGCCTCATTCTTCTATCTATTCATTATTCTCATTCATTTTTCTTCAATACCCACGTAAAAAAAAAAGTACTCATTTTCATCATTTTTAACCACAATCCAACACTCATACGTAAGTGGATATACGTTTACTTAACTGTATTTTAACAATATTTAATTACTAATTAATATTTTTTGTCCGCAGCAAAGCAGTACGGGAGAGGTGCTTCAGGATGCCACTCGAGAGTGCTATGTAAGTTTTCAATTGTATAAATTATGTAAAATTTCAGTATTTTCCACTAACAAAGAATCTTAAAATGTAGGAATACATGATGGACATCTAGACACAGAACCTCACGCATGGCAATCAGCCTTTCACGTCAGGTGTTCCTGAACACCACCTCTTACAATGTCAGGCTTGGCACTCGTCGGAAGGCGACATCGGCTACTCCTCGATCGTCCGAATTCTCGATAGAGGTCACTATCTTGAGGGAGCAGTTGAAGCTGACTCAAGATTCGCTAAGCCGATGAAAAGAGAGAGCACGATCGGGAAATGACGAGCTTGCGGGCGCTTGTGGAGAGATCGCTCGCTCAAAACAGTGTTATATGATCGATCTCCACACTCCACATTTCCTCTAAGCCTGACAGACGCAACATCGATCCGACTTGGCACTCATCGGGAGGTGGCAACGGCTGCTTATCGATCGTCCGACTCCTCAAAAGGGGTCACTGTCTTGAGGATCAGTTGAAGCTGACTCAAGATCAGCTAAGCCGATGATAAAAGAGAGCACGATCGAAAATGATAAGCTTGCGAGCACTTGTGGAGAGATCATTCGCTCAGAACAGTGTTACATGATCGACCTCCACAGTTCCTCCAAGCCCGATAGACGCAGCATCGACCCCGACTGATCGTCCCGCATGATTTTTTCTTTTATATAATAAAACTTTTGTATGTAATAAAATTTTATTACATATATAATAATAATAATTTTAATTTAATTTTTAAAATAAAATATTATTAATGTTTTATTTTTTAATAATATATATAATTTTAATTTCATTATATATGTAATAATTTTAATTTATCTTAATAATATTTTATTTTTAAATAATTTTAAAAAAATTTAGATGGCGACGCTAAACCTCTGAATTTAGCGTCGGCAAGACAAATGTCGACGCTAATAGTTGTTCACTTTTAATGACGCCAATCTGGTTTCGCAAAAAGTCTTTGATTTTTAGCGTCGCCAGAGCTTTGCGACGTGGAATTGAAAAATTTATGTATCGCCTAATACCGGTTTCAACAATGAATATTGACAACGCAAATAGTTTTAAGATCACTTATTCTACAGCGACGCTAAAATATTTCATTGACTAGTCTTTAGCATTCACTTCCTGCGTCGCCTTGTTTCGATGCCAAAACATTTAGCTTCAACGTGGACCTCTTTTAGAGTCAAAGTGTGGCGACGCTAAAAGACATTTTTTTTTTGTAGTGGTGCCACCGATTAATCAACAAAGGATATGTGTAATTCAATTAATAATTATTTAATATATTAACATGCATGGAAATGTATGATTAGATTATGATTAGATTATTACATGAGTGCATAAAATCTTTGTTGCTTTACCCCCTTTTGAGTTTAGAATTTTATTAATTTTAGTTCTGCATTTTTTTTTTAATTTTAATCTTTAAAATAAATAATTTTATAATTTAAACCCCTAAATTTATTATTTAACCCCATAGATTTTTATCTCTAACTCCGGCCCGAGTTATATTAATGCTTCATGCACACAAACGCAATGACACAACACAAGTTTATCTTTCTTATTCTCTCTTTAACGGTCTATTTCTCTGTGAAAGAGAAATATTTTACACACGATGACACAGAGTTGGTACTCTATATATATATATATATATATATATATATATATATATATATATATATAATTTACTCTCGCTATGATTAGCAAAGATTTTCATAATCCTAACTCAAATGCTTTCGTGTTGTTGAGAATTTCAGAATATGCACCTCAAAACAGCGTATTTTGCCAATTAAATAATAAAAATTCGGCGTTGAGGGAGTATCTTGAGAGACTGCAACAAACATTATTGATATTTTACTTAAATTGATTTTATTTGACGTTAATGGATAAGCTATTTTATTAGATCGTTTTCATGTGTTTGAATTTGTTGGATATGAATTTGGATCCAATATTAATTTGAATTATGTTAAATTTTTTTATAATATTTTATCACGCATGTATTAATAATAATGAAAGATTAAGGTTCAATTACATGTAAATTCGTATTCAATAACTATCATTCACAATTAGACTTGGCTCCGGTTCACGATTCCAGGAAGCTGAAATTTTAGCCGAATCAGTTTTGAATCGGTTTGATTACGGTTTCAGTATTTTTGGAACCGTAGAATCGGATCGAATTGGAAAAAACTAGTTCAGATCTGGTTTAGGCTTTTATTTTTGGGGAAAAAAGAAAAAATGATTTGATTTCGGTTCCAAACCAAACCGAATCTTAAAATTATAATTACACATTATGTGGAACCGAAATAGGTTTAGGTTCGGTTATGGTTTTGAAACCGGAACCGGATGAAACTGTTTCATCCAGTTCGATTCCGATTCCAAACTGAAATCTTGATCGAGTCTATTTACAATTAGTAAAAAATTAAACACAAAATCCAACTTAGCATGAATCCAAGTTAATGGGATATATATGAGAAATACGGGGAATGAAATATTAACCCCTAAGCATTTTGCATTCATATTTTAAATCATCAAAAAATATATAAGAGTAAGTAGTAATATCCAAGATCCGTCGGGGGGAAATGCATTTGCCCTTGATGTTATTACAAATAAATTCCTCTAATTGCTAGTTAATTAAGTAGCTTAATTTCTATACATAGTGGATGATGCATGCATGTGGCTGCTTTAGATTCTCACCGTTCAAAGTACTAAAAATAAATGATAACCGCGTCGTTTTGGCAACAATAACAGTAAAATTATAACGGAGTCTTGAATTGACAAAAATTGAAAGTCAGAGGACTGAATTGACAAAACTAAAACTTAGAGAACTGAATTGACAAAACATGAAAGTTAGAGGATCAATTTTACATTTTTGCCTAATAATTATATAATAGATAGGAGTTGTATTAAATATAACTATCATTTATTAGTTTTTTTTTTTTTTGTTATTTTAACACATACAATAAGATACTATTGAATTATTATATGAGTGACGTGATATCATCATTATATTTCTCTCTAATCTGTTACTAATTAATTTAGGGCGTGACAACAAGAAGCAAATTAATAATGTTACCAAAAAGAACCACGTTTAAATGGCAAGTTAATTTTCATTGATTTTGACCTTTTTTAAAAATAAATTTTCGCACCATAAAGTCTCTTCCATATTTCTATCAAAAAGTTCACTAAAAACAAAAATTAATAAACATGTAAACATATGAATTAAGCCTAAATAGCAATTCAATCCTCTCCCCACTCATATGTGCAAGATTTGAACTTTATCTCTTGTTTTCGGTGCTAGAGATTTTACCAACTAACTATAAACAAAAATTTACAAGTAAGAATGTTCAGATATTAATAAGGTAATGACATAATTATAAGAAAAGAAAAATATGAACTCACATACATTATATATTTTTTTTCTTTTTGTGTCTTGGAGTTCATTTTTGTAATCTTTGAACTCTGTTCGAATAATAATAACGTGCAAACGTCTGTATAAGAGTAGCTCTGTTAATATAAATATTTATTTTAAGGATTCTCAAATGCATTAAACAAATAATGTAGTCACACCAATCTTTGCATAGAAATTGGTACCTTCTTAACGAAAGGAGTTAAGAAGATAGTAAGATTTGCACTTGGAGTGCTGTCCCTTCAATAGAAACTTTAAGTTACCCAAAAAAACCTCCAGGACGTTTGAGTTAATGTAATATTAACGTGACCTAAAATGGTAAGAGATGAAGACTAATTAAGAAACATTTGGGACTTTGATACAGGAACTTGGATTCAGTGTTAATTATATATATATTTTTTGTAAATTATGATGGTAAGTTATTAAATAAAAATTTATGTATAATTAAATTTTAATCATTTATTTTTATTAATACATGGGTGACAAAGGATTTATAAAAAAAATCAGTACAGCTCAGTTAAAGGTTCATGTGCCAATAGGGTAACAAGAAAAGTTAAAGGTTAGTGGTTCAATATTCTATACATCCAAAATAATAAAAATATAAAAATAATAAATAATAAAAATAAAATAATAATAATAATACATTAGGGTTTAAAATGTGCCGTGTAAAACCAACAAAAGTGACTTGCCATCTATATATCTTCTTGTTCACTACTTAATCTTTTGTGTTAATTACTTAATGAATTGATGATCACAAAGAAAAAATTCCACTTCTCTAAGGTGCGGTCCATGGAGGATTCTGGAGCTGCTGGGTCTAGTGATGATGCAACCAAAAGCACGACTACTAATACTTGTCCTCGAGGTCACTGGAGAGCTGCCGAGGATGAAAAGCTCCTGCAACTTGTTGAACAATATGGTGCTCAAAACTGGAATTCAATTGCTGAAAAGCTCCATGGAAGATCAGGTAACTAATAAAATAGTTTACCAATTAATTAACCGCGTTAGGGTTGAATAAAGGGTTTGAAAATGGAATTCAATTATTGATATATATTCAGCTTCTGTTGTTGAATCTATTGTTGTTGTTGTTGTTGTTGTTTGTTTTGAGTTTTTCCAACTAACAACGTTTCCGTTGAGAGTAAACAAAAATCCTGTCTGTGACTTGCTATCATCTTTATCAACTTGCATCACAACGACCTAAATTTTTTTTTTTTTTTTTTAGGGAAAAGTTGCAGATTGAGATGGTTTAATCAACTAGACCCTAGAATCAACAGGAGGCCATTTACAGAAGATGAAGAAGAGAGGCTACTTGCTGCTCATAGGATTCATGGAAACAAATGGGCACTAATAGCAAGATTATTTCCTGGAAGAACTGATAATGCTGTGAAGAATCATTGGCATGTTATAATGGCAAGAAAGCAAAGAGAGCAATCCAAGCTATATGGAAAGAGGATTAGTACTCACCAAGACACAGCTAATATCATTTCTGATCAAAGTTTTCATGCAAAAAAATCAAGATCCCAAGATTTTGTGCTTAGCTCAAAATTTGGCTTTGATCAAAATAGTACATGGTCTTTTGGGGCGGCGCCAATTGTGACAAGTTCAATTAATTCATCCTCAGTGGACTTATCAAGAAGAGAAGCAAGAGATTTCTTTAATTCTAGCTCTAAAGTTTCAGACCAATATCCTTATAGATCATGCTATAGTTCAATTGGGGTTACAAATTACAGAAGGGCACTTGTTCCAAGTCCATTTGGGTATGTTAAATTTGATGCTGATTATGATCAAAGCCATGGTGTGATCAAGAAGGAGATGGTTAGATTTTCTGATAACTTATCATCATACTCAAACTTGAGATTGAGTAGTGCACAAAAAGCTCATGAAGGAGATGATCAATCTATCAAACATCATGAAGAAGTTCCCTTCATAGATTTCCTTGGTGTTGGTATCACTTCTTGATTACCAAATTAAAGACCTCTTTATTTAACTAATTTTGCTCATAGGTTCAAGTTGTTGAAACAATCTCTTTGCAAAAAAAAAAAAAAAAAAAGAGAGGATAAAACTACGGATATTGTATTTCTAGTTATGGAAAGGCTCCTGCGTTGGCCCATATATAGTAATTAGTTTTAGCTTCACTTTTTGATATTTATATAAGAGTGTTAATAGAGAAAACCAAAGGTTTAATTAGCCGTTAATAATGATATGTTCTATGAAATTTTCTTCTTGATTATGCCTAAATAAATATTAGATGATCATGTGAGCAATATATGAGTTTTCTTACACACTTTATCTCTAAAATGAAAGTACACAGGTTGACTCCGAAAGCTTTTATTCTTTTGTAATTTTTTGTTCAACATACTGATCAGTGAGCTTGGGTTAAAACAACATGATGTTCGATGTCATTAATCTTTTCATAGTGTAATTAATTACTAATAATGTTAATTGTTAATGTGGTATCTGTTGGGTCAAAGGTTCGAAATCTGAAATAATCTCCCTAAAAAATAGAGATAAAATTAGTTACATATAAATTATAGTAGGGGTATTGTGCATTGGATACGATATTTAATTATAACAATGGTGACAGCGTGATAGCTATATATATGCAACAAACGGCATTTTTCATGTGTACATTTGTTATGTCCATGAAAACAAGTCTTGTCAGAATAAGATAATCTTGTTTCCGATTGTCCTTAAGCTTACACAGGTTAATTAATTGCTGAAAAGTAAAAATAGGCAAATTCATGGGCATGTCACATTCATTTTCTCTCATTTTATTGTAATTTATTACATGAAAATATATAATAAATTGGCACGTCGAGTACCAACTCCAATAATTTTCCCACTTATTTTAGTGTCAAAATCGATTGTATCTCATATTTATCGCCTCTGCATGTTTATTAAATAACTTTTGAGGAATAGTCTTGGTAATTAAACAGATCTATTAGGTTGTTCTCATTCCGTATCTTGCATACGATAATGTTTAATCGGTGAAATCACACACGTAACGCAAGTGCACATATCGCTCAAGTAGTATAAAAATATCGATCCCATGAGGACTTAATTTCTACTGTTGTTATTAATTATTGATACTATTTATTTATATGTATCTAATTAAAGGGATAATGAAATGATTGCTTGATTGGTTGGCTGAATGTTGATTTGCTAAATAAATAAAAATACAAAAGGAAATATTAAGGAAAATAAACAAAAGACGCAAACATCTAGGATTATGATTCCACATAATATTATTCTAATGATGAATTGATTCTTTTATATATGTGTAATAAATCAGTCTGCTAATCTGGAACACGAAAATATGCAAGTTCATTTAATAAACAAACTAAGGCTGAAACCTAAAATTCATTTTCCAAGTTCATTTTAAGTTTATCACATCAATCTTATTGGTGATAAGGCAACAAGAAGATTCAATAAACAAACTAAAGTATTATCCATAATATAATTAAATCAATTATTAAGAATGTGAGTATTGTGTTTCATCACTTCCCTAGAATAAAAATAAAATGTTGGGGGTTAGGGGATCCACATTTAATATTTCAAACCTAGGAATCTCACTTATTATAATATAGAATTTGTCAGTATCATCCAATTAAGTCAAACCAGTCATAAAGGCGGAGTCATTACTTGTCCATAAACCAACCATATAGGCGGTAATCATCTATCACCTAAAGACCGACCATATAGGCGGTGTCACATTATGTTACATAAATAAAATCAGCCATTAAGGCGGTATCAACTTTTAATCCATGTGATTATATTACAATTTCCATATTATAAATTAAATGAGATTGACCTAGATAATCATATTAAATGTTTCACCATTCCCCCTGCAGAAATTAAGTACGAAACATAAAATAAAAAGAAAACAAATAAACTATTATTAAAACTAGAAATAAAAGTACATAATTAAAAATAAAAAAAAATATAAAGAAACAAGATACAGTCCTCAGATCCTTATTCAGAACCTTCTGGAAAGTATGAAAATTCTTAATGAAATCGAATTCTATTAATAGGCAAAAAATCCGTCTGCGCATCGCGACGCGATGAGCTGTCAACGTGTTCTTCTGATATACTGACACGTGTCCATGGAGCGCCGCTCGTCGCGATGCGTGAACAGTAAATGTCGGCAGGCTCATAATAGAGGCGCGTTGCGATACAAAAAGGTATGCGCGTCGCAACGCGTCATGTGCAGAAATTCTCATTTTGTCCTTTTTCGTCTGATTTTCATCTTTTTAGCCCCGCTTTGATTTCATTGAGTCCTAAATCTTTATTTATCTACAAAACACACAAAAATACATCAAAACGTTCATCAAACCCCGAGAAACTAAACAAAATATTAGGTCATAGAGGCGGTAAAATGTGATATATTTTCCGCTCATCACACCTACAAACCTGACATTTTGCTAGTCCTCGAGCAAAGCAAACAAAATAAAAAGCAATAAATAACTTTAAAATAAAATTTAAACTAAGCCACTTTCGTAGGGATCACAGTTGCATTTAGCGTATGCAACAAGCCTTTAAATCCCTAGGTGTCCCTAGTGGACGAGTTGTAGTCTCGTGAGGGCTTACAATGACGATACCCACAAACGTCAAACTAATGCACACAAAAGTAAAAAGATCATCAGATAAATGTACACAAAAACTAAAAGATAATAAAACTAATGCATACAAAAGCAAAAAGACAAGAGAAAAGAAAAGAAAATAAACGAAATAATAGCTATATAAACAATGTCCGCAGAGAATGTCTAGCATCAAAGTTAAAGGAACCTTCAAAATGCATACTACATCTAAAATCCTTTCATTTGAACAAAATATCTAAATTAGACTCTAAGTGTGTGTGTGAATAATTCTGCAAACAGCTTCGACTCTAAGTTATCAACTAGGTAATTTCGTCTCAATCCTCAGTAGCTAATGAGTCAAACCAACCTGAGTATCTAAAATTGTTCTGTCTACTACAATCTTTGCAAAGTGAGGTATGATGATTTTTTTTTTGCAACATCTTTAATCCATGTAGCGAGCTTTGGGCCAATAACTCCCAAACCAGTTGGCTTTAGGGCACTAGATGTTAAGACACCCTTACGGACTTAATTACTCGGATCTCAGATGTTTAAAGGTTCCACCGTTTGACGTGGAACAATTGCCGGAAAGTGTTTCAGAGTTGACATACACGATGCTACCCAAACATGAAGTATAAGACTGGTTAGACATTCTAATCTTCTCATCCTCAGTTTGCGGACACATCTTCTTTGAAAGATACATATCATATCGAAAATGTATATTAACTATCTTATAGTTACTGAAATTATACCTTTATAAGATCTTATTTATGTATGTGGCTTGAGACAATCAAATTAGCTTATTCTCTCTCTATATATATAGTTTTATGCCCAATACATAAGAAGTTTCACTGAAGTCTTTAATATAGAAGTTTTTACAGAGATAAGCATTCACTCCTTGCATCATCCCAACATCATTCTAAATTATCAGGATGACATCCACATAGAGTACTAAAAACATCATCATACTCCCACTGACCTTTTTATACACATGATTCTTCTGTATTCTTGAGGAAATGATCGGCGTTGTCACACGGGTATTATGCAAGTGCACGTATCGTTCAAGTAGTATAAAAAGTATCGATCCCACGAGGACTTAATACCTAAGCTATTAATTTATGAAGTCAAATATTTACGAGTATCTAATGGATTGATTGATTGGATGGTGATTTTAAATTTAAAAACAAGTAAATAAAATGGCGGGAAAGTAGGTTTAGGAAAATTTTTTATTAAGAAACTATCTATGGTTGTGAATCTTTCCAATATATTTTAAAAGATGAAGTGATTATTTTATGTTTCTGTAATTTATTGGTTTACTAACCTGGAACACGAAATTCTGCAAAATCCTCTGTCGATGGTCGGATGCAAATATCCAGTGTAACCCAATTAATCATATGTCTATGTCAACCAAGTTACATGAATTCATTAAGATTAAGTTCCAATTGTGGTTACCCCCGCCCGATAGGTATATGTCTATCCTGTAAGGAAATCTATTAAAGGATTATCTATCCTCAAGGAAGATCATGGGCTATTAAGTCTAAGGCTGAAATCTAAAATTCCTTTGTCAAGTTTACCATATCAATCTTATTAATGGCCAGTTAACAAGAAGCATTAAGACTAAGACTCAATAAATAAACCTTTATATTACCCAAACCGTAAAAATAACCCCTTATAAACCAGTGATATTGGAAATCATCACAACCCCAGATAACGAGATTAGTTACAACATATATCTAAGACTAGTAAAAGCTTAAATAAAATAAAAGACATAAAGTAGAGGCTGGAAATTAAAAACGTAAATAAAGCAATAAAGAAAATGTTGGGGGTTAGGGGATCCACTTTTAATATTTCAAAATTAGAAATCTTCATTATTCTCAATATTTACCGATTAATTAACCAGACCATAAAGGCGGTAATTTCATTTGGCTCAATTAAATCCAATCGACCATATAGGCGTTAACAAGGTTTTACCTAAACCGACCATATAGGCGGTAAATAAGATTGTCACCTAAACCGTCCATATAGGCGGTAACTAATTAATCCAATTTTTAATTAAAATAATGGAGATTAATCTAATTCATTATATTAAAAGTCTCACTTTTTCACCTCAGCAGAATGAGATTACCTGCTCATGCTGTAAATGAAAACACACAAAATTTTATTAATTAAATAAAAAGAAAATACAAGAAAACTTAAATAAGTATACAAGATACTTTCCTTTAGGTTTTCATGGAGAAATTCCTCTAAAGAAAGCATGGAAAATTTACAAAGTTTAGCTTGGTATTTATAGGAAAATCTAAAGGCTTCCACCAATTTTTCCACTAATTGCTCCACTAAACATGGCACCAAACATGACACCAAACATGACACCGAACATGACACAAAATCCTCCACCATGTTTGGTGGAAGTTTGACAATTTTTATTATATTTTTTATATTTTTTATTTTATTTTATATTTTGAAAATGACTATATTAATTACACAAAATACATTAGATTATTCATCAATTTCGGTCTTTTAAACTTCAGAATTCGAATATATTTAAAACTTCAAAATTTTAGATCTTTGTGTCTTCTTTAATCTGGAACTTGAATCAGCTCAATCAGATATCGCATAAAAAAATTATGGCCAAAATACCAAACTTGCGCAAAACTAGAATTTAGGAGTGCACTTCGTGACACGTATAGTAAATTTCAATTTTTGCCATTTTTTTGCTCCGGATTTCATCATTTTAGCCCCGAGTTGATTCCATTAAGTCCCGATACTTTATTTATCTGCAAAACACATCAAAACATTCATCAAACCCGAGAAACTAAACAAAATATTAGGTAAAATGGGTGGTAAATATTGATATATTTTCCGCTCATCACACCCTCAAACCTAACATTTTGTTAGTCCTCGAGCAAAACAATAAAATACAATAAACAATTAAAATTAAACTAAGCCACTTTCGTAGGGATCACAGTTGCATTTAGCATATGCAACAAGTCTTTAAACCCATAGGTGTAAGATAGTAAAACTAATGCACACAAAAGCAAAAAGACAAGAGAAAATAGAATAAAGAAGTTAGTGACTAAACATGTGAAACTAAGATCCAATGTAATAGTTGTTTTGTTTCTTTCTAAATTACCGAATAAGTAAATTCTCCGATTCTTTTTACCATTCTTCATAGGGGTGGGCATCAGATCGGATCTGATTGTTTTATCCGATCGAACTGAGATGACTGGATTCGATGGATTTCGGATCGGATCGGATAAAATCCGATCCGACCCGATCCGATTTTTTTATATATATTACTTAATATGAAAAACGACGTCGTTTTGGAGTGTCATAAATGACGTCATTTTGCATAAGTAAGGGTTAATTTACTTCATTGGTCTTCACCGATTCACTCTTCAGTATTCACGAATCATTCTTCTTCTTCGGTCTTCAGTCTTCACGAATCAGTCATGAATCAGACTTCATCTTCACTCCTCATCGTTGAAGAATCAAGAAAGTAAGTTCCCTTTACAGTCTCCTAAAAAATCAAAATTAGCGATTTGGAGAATCAAATGAAAACTTTAGCTAAAGTTTTGGTCCTTTTGGAGAATCAAATTAGGGATTAGGGATTGGAAGGAAATCCACAACACTGGATAACATTGATGTGATTTTATAATATGGTCATGGCTACGACATGAAGTGTTAGTTTAGTTTGGTGATCTCTAATGACCTTCCTTCTGCATTTATCGCTATTATAATTATTTTGT